>ML264995.1:6123-113048 GCA_005239495.1 Nicotiana undulata | reverse complement strand
TATTGTAAATATTGTGATTGGGGGACTTTCTTTCTTTGTAGTGAGGGCACATGTGCTGTAGAGTTAGCAATAGTAGAGTTCTCGAGATTGGGTATAAGCACACTCAGCTGAGGGTAACATCTTGTCAAGACGCGTGAGGCTCAAGGTTCATAAGTTGATTAAATTTCCTGTAGATAATGGTGACTGTCGAGGATTGGATGAAATACATGCTTGTAGTACTGATATCTAACACTGCTCGTGGTAATAGTTGTTTTCGATCTTGTAGTTAGAGTCTAGGTTAAGATGGAGTCATTTTAGTTGCTTGAGGACAAGCAAGAGTTTAAGTTGGGGGTGTTGATGTGCCGGAGAATTTCGGGACATTTAATACCGTAGTGCTTAAACTATGGCTTGTTTCAAGAGCATTTACCCTTATTAATCATAGAATTTTGGTATTTTGCAGTACACAAGGTGTAAACACTCAAGACCATGCAAAAGGGAGTTAAAGAAGAGAAAAGAGAAGGAAAATGGTCAAATGCGATCGCATATGCAACATGCGAATCGCATTTCAAGCCTAGGGGTCGCATACCGCAACAGAAAGTTGAGTCAAAATTAAGGAGTGAAATGCGGCCAAATATGCGACCGCATATCCCAAATGCGAACCGCATTTCAACCGCATTTCCATCTGATGCCTGAAGCTAGACTGCAAATGCGACGCATGAATGCGATCGCATATCATTAATGTGGACCTCACATCTCACATGCGATGAACCTCTGGGACCTAGGGTTTTGACATGCGACGGAGAAAATGAAGATGCGAATCGCATCCCTGTTATGCGACAGGAATGCGATCGCATATCAGCCCGATAGGGGTGTTTTTGTCTGTTTTCACCCGAATTTTCTACCCACTATAAAAGGATTTACTTTGGTGTTGTGGGTCATTCTTGTCTAGATCTTGAACAACATTCTCTCATTAAATATTCTTCACCTTTTGGAAGTATTAGAGGAAGGAAGTGGTGGTTTGTAAGCATTCATGACACTATTCAATACTTGTTTTTGGTTATTTATGATGAGTAGCTAAACTTAAACACTGAGGTTGTGGACCCTAAATGGGTGTTATGTATTTGGGTATTTGCCATTGAATATATGCATAATGGGTAGTTGATATGTGTTTACTCTTCGTCTTATATTTCTTGTTAATGGTTGCAAACATTAACTTATGCCATAAATTTTATCTTAGCTTGGAAAAGCGGGTTAGAATTGGTAAGAGTAAATACCAAAAACTCGAGGCATTAAACCTCGTTTAATAGAATTACTTAGGAATAAGTTGGTTTTATTTGGCAACAAGTGATTCGGATTTATTGCAACTCTTTTGTATTTGGAAAAATCATAAAGAGGAAATACCATCTTAGTATTGGAAAATCTAGGATAGTTATCATAAGAATCATTTGCATATCAAGAACTTCCCATTAGAAATATATCATATTAATACCCACATGCATTACATTTCATGAGAGGGGACACAACCTTGGTTATTTTACCCATATTAATTACATCCTAAATTAGTTTCCCTGGTTACTACTCTTTCTTTAAAATAGTAAACTATCAATCCCCATTTTTTGGTTTACTAATGGAATAGAATTTCGATTTGAGTTAAGAACCACACTGACAAAGTGATATTTTCACACCTATTCCATGTGGGATTCGACCCCAACCTTGTTGGGTTATTATATTTGACTTCGACCGCATTACACTATTTTAAAAGTGTAATTTGAGCGTATCATTCGACTTCTCCGGCTAGTTCCCTCGCCGGAAACTATGGTCTCCCATCATCTCCTGGTTACTGCTTCACCCTACATCGGTCTAATAACACCCTAAGGCCGCCAATTGAACCTGGAGCGGTTCAACTCCTACCCATGGTCCCTCACGCCATTTTCCGGCCTCCTCCGTCCGTCTGAGTAAGAGCCATGACTTTTCCGGCTAACGCCGACGACATCTTTAAGGTTTTTCTTGTATCTCCGGGCTCTTTGAAGCCCTAACTCCTGGTATTTTTATGATTTATTTTAGATCTGTATTAGATCTGTGTATATCATGAAGCTTTCTACATGTTTTCTTCGAAAGCCTTTCTATTCTAAGCGATCTTTCATCTCAAAACTAGGGTTTCATAACCCCTCTGTAAGAAAAAACGATTTTGCTTCTGTTTTAATATCATTCTACGATTCTTTCTATGATTCAATGATTTACTTGGAGTTCTCTTTTCATTTTTTGACTTACAATGCTGAAAACCCTAGGTTTTTCCCTAATTCTTAGTCTGTCTTTAACCGATATGTTTGTTTAAATGCATGAACTCTTATTTCTCATAAATGTTTAATCTTTCTGTGATTTTACCCTGTTTTTTCTTATTAGGGTTCCTGACTATGTTCTCTTCGCTTATATCATGTTCAATGTTACTACTTTGTCTTTAAACCTGTGTGATTTTGTTACTATAGTCACTAGGGTTTCATCTCTCTGATTCCCATTGTTCGTTTAAATGTGTTCTAGCCTCGAATCTCTGATTCTATGTGATTCCTTACCTTGTTATGCTTTTTCTTGCCTATTATTTGCCTAACTGATTTTGTTCATGTTCGAATCCCTAACTCTCTGCAACTTCACCTTGTTTGCACCCCTGATTCCTGGAGATTTGAAAAGTCTTAGTGATTTATTGTGAGATGTTCTTACTGACTTCTGACTTTATTTTCTTACCTTGTTACATAATTGATTAACTGTTAATTGATTACTATATCCTTAAGTGATATCTTCTGAACCTAGTCTCAATTGTATACTTGAATTGGGGTGAAATTGTTTCCTTATATGTCACAGGCATAAGAACTTTCCTTAATTGTTATTTTACCTACTAGTCGTTTAAGTTTAACCCCTTCAATTAAGGGATACCTAATTGCCTGTTGTACTTACATTGTTCTTATATTCCTCTAAGCTATATATGGTCCTTTCCTTATTTAATATTCACCGTCTGAATCACTCCCTTGAATATAGAGATACTTACACTAATTGGGTACTGATTGATATTCAGTCCCACAATCACTGGTTAATTCTAATTTTTTCCTTATTTTTCATCAAGATTTCAAACTATATATATACTCTATTCATTCATTACACAGACATACAGGGAGATAGTCTAGTCGGTGCACTCTCTTTCACAACTCAACTTGCTCTCTCCCTATTCTCTTTTCTATGCTACTTGCTACTATTCTAAGTTGGCCAGCTGTAAGCCAAGGCTAACTATTGTGTATCTCCTACTGCATGTTTGTGTTACTGCTTTCTTCATCATACTTGTATGTCCTAGTTTATATTTCTCAGTCCTCAAAACAACATGTTTCCATTACTGCTATGATCCCTGAAGTTTCTCATCTATGCTTTACTGGTTCTTCTTATTGCCAACATGTAATTTTAACTTCATGTTATGTCTAGTTTATCTTGTTTGATATCCTGCCTTAATGTAAACCTTTCTATTCATGTTGTATACCTTCATGTATTTGACCATGTTTTGTACCCATATGCTTTACTGTGTCCCTAATCCCCTGAATCTTTAAGGATCCTTAATTGTGTGCTATTTATTACATGCTGGCCATCATGTAATCTATGTATTCCGGACCCCTGCTATCCCTGTGTGAGAACTTGGATGCTGAACCTAACTTGGTTCTTTGTATGGTGCTGAATATGTTTGGTTTCTCCTCTGTTCTCTAGGTTGTCTTATTGAGATTAATTTCTCTTGGTTTTTTTACAAAATTGTTTCAAGTAATCTTTCTGAACTGTTTCCTACTTATCCTTTTCCAAAACTATTCAAAAACTTGTTTTTAAAACTATTCTCTTAGATTCCCTTAAACTATGAGCACTTCCACTGTACTCTTAGACAATAGGCTCTTCCCCTTTGTGTGAGCATTGCTTAGGGACCCTTGAGCTCCCTCTGAACTTTGACACACAAGAGCTGGCTCTTCCCTACTGCACTTACTCCGTCTTGGCTGTGAAATCTGGGTGTGAGCACTTCCCGGCATCCTCTGAGATCCTTAGGGAACTCTGACACACCGGGATTATGTGAAAGGCTGTGAAATACCACTTGGCATTGGGAGTTCTGGAGATTTGGTCCTATTGGTAGGCTCCCTATAGTATAACTTCTTAATTTTCTTATTTATGTAATTCATGCAACATTGGTCTGTAATAACTTATTGTAAACAAATATTGGGGATGGATAGTGGAAACGGGGAAGGGTAGCTGCACATGCTATAGATATCAAAGGGTAGAAATCATGCTTAGGTTTACATTTCTTATTAGCGCAATAGAAGCCATGTCTAGGACCAATGTGTGCAAAAATCATGCATTAGATATCATGTTATAAGATCATATCCGCTTAGCTACACCTAGCCTAATTACTTATGTGTAATAAGTATAAACAAATCTCACCCCATTCTTCTAAAGGAAAACTGATAATGCCCTTTTATGATTCTGGACACCTGAAACAGTATGTTTACTAATGCTACCTGAACAATCTTCTGTAATAACCGGTACACCTAGGCAGGCCTTAGGTGCTAAATCTGTTAAAACTGGAAATCTACTCTTTTACACTTGCTGCCCGTCTATTAACAGGTTAAACTCAATAAGCAAAAACTGATAAAATGCCTTCTCTGGACTCATTAATAAAACTGCCTCATTATCGCATTCTCGCCTAGATATCATGCTTTAGAATTCTGAAGTTAATAAGCCCCTTTATTTTTGTTTGAGTTGTGCTAATTATGTGCATAATCTGCGGAGTAATATTTGACCCTCATATCTGCTTCTATGTGTTTTTCCTTAATTGTAGTCTTACTTGTTTTGTCTGTCATTCTAGAATCTTTACCTTTAAACCTGAGGGTCAGCCTAGTACCTCCCTTTTAGGATAATAGTCCTAATCTTCCCCCTGACTGATAGTATGGGATGGGTAATAGCACGCAATAGAGTTCGTGACCAACACGCGCTTTAATTACCTTCACGGGGCAAGAAAGGGTAGAATACGAATATGATGACCGGTGCGCTAATACCACGTGCAGCCCCTCTTTGAGGAGTGTCTATCGGATATTGCATTGATGTGATCCATATTGTTTTAAACCTAGGATATCTTTTCTCCTCAATTGTTCATCAGTTCTTTCAAAATATTTAATAACTTCAATGTTTATTTGAAATCCCCTCTTATTTGAGCCTTTACTTGTTATTTGCTTATTGTACAAATTCACGAAAACTATTTGGCCGGGAACCATATTTATGGATCTTGAGGGGTGCCTAACACCTTCCCCTTGGGATAACTTCAAGCCCTTACCCAATCTCTGGTGACGCAAACTAGTTTCATGAGCTAATTACTCTAGGTGCCCTAACGCACCTTAAAAATCCTTAGGTGATGACTCTTCTCCTTTTAATAACCCTTCCTTTAAAGGAGTTGTCCGAAAAATGTCATAAACCCGATCTATGCTAGAGGGAAAAGGGGGAGCGAAAATGCCAATATCTCATCTCTCAAAGCTTCCATGTGTCCGGGAGAGAGAAACTTGGAAATGAACTTATCCGCCAACTCATCCCATGTAAGATAGAATGATTAGGGAGTCGTTTAAGCCAATCCAGTGCCTTCACTCGGAGAGAGAAATGAAATAATCTGAGCCTCAAGGCATCCTCCGATACATTGGTTTGCTTGCTCTCCCAACATGTGTCCACAAAGACTTTTAAGTGCTTGTAGGCATTCAGATGGGGAGCTCTCGTGCAATACCCTTGCTGCTCCAGAAGTGTCAACATGACATTAGTGATTTGAAAATTACTCGCCCGAATTCTGGGTGGGACATATGCACTGGCATATCCCTTGTTCGGAAGCACCCGAGGAGCTACTTTTAGAGGGGGCGGGGGAGGGTCTGGAATATTATCATTGACATTGGCATGTCGGCCCCGTCTTTGAGCTGGAGGTATTTGATGCAACTCCTTGTCCTCGTTATCATATACCTCCTCCCCCGGTATAATATCTTCCATATGATCACCATAAGTACCTATAGTGATTTAAACACACAAGTTAAAAAGGTAGAAGGAAATAAAAACAATCTACACAACTAATCGAGTAGATAGTCAACACCGTTCTAACTCCACGGAAACGGCGCCAAAAAGTGATCTACGCCCACTTATACCACTATTAAGTGGCAAGGCAGGGTCGAAGTAACTTTTATCCGATGGGACCGGCATCGATATCCACAGGGAGTTATGCAATGAGAGTTACGTTCCTATCTGATCTAGTAATGTTTCTTGTTCTTAATTGCTCTTCTAAACATGGATGGTTTTGTATCTATACTAAGTTTAGTTCTAGAAATCACTATTGTTAAACTAACTACAATGTTTTGTGGGGGTTTTATCAAATGTTTAAAGGCCCTAGGGTTGAAACTTAATCTTAGGTGAGTATCTAATGAGGTCTAAAATCTAGAATAGATTTGTGAATCATGGGCATATGACATAACCTCATACTAAATTACTCACCCAATACCTTTTGGTAGCTTGGGTGACTTTTCCCGAATTGGCTTTCACAAGCATGTCGCACCCCCTTTTTTCTATCGCACGGGTTAGGTATGGAGAGGTCGGGTTGATGACATTCTGGACAACTCTTTAAAGGAAGAGGTTTAAGGAAGAGAGTCGCCACCTAACGATTTTTATGGTGCGTTAGGGCACCTAGAGTTGATAACTCATGAACTAGTTCGCGCTACCAGAGATTGGGTAAGGGCTTGAAATTATCCCAAGAGGAAGGTATTAGGCACCCCTCAAGATCCACAATTGTGGGTCCCCGCCAATAAGTTTTGTGAATTTGGATGGTGAGCAAGTAACAAATAAGGTTCACATAAGAGGGGATTTTTAAACAAATATAAAAATCTTTAAAGGTTTTGGAATATCATAAACAAAAGAATTGTCCTAGGTTAAAAGTAATGCGGATCACTTCAATGCAATACCCGGTATGTCACACCTCGAGGAGGCGGCTACACGTGGCATTAGCGCACCGGCCATCATATCTGTATTCTACCCTTCCCACCCCGTAAGGTTATTTAAAACATGCGTGTTGGTCACGAATGCTTATTGCGTGCCATTACCCGTCCCATCCTATAAGTCTTGGAGGGTGTTTAGGACTACTAATCCTACAATGTGAGTGATAGGCTGAACCCTTAGGTTTAAAGGTCAAAATACTAAGTGACATACAAAAACAAGTAGGACTGCACATATGAGGGAACATATAAAGGCAAATAAATAGGTTCATATATCCCTCCACAAATGGACATGTAGGTAGGACGTCTCATACACAATTAAAGTCTCAACAAGAAAGTTTGAAAACATGATTTTTGTTAGTAAAGAACAGATTGAGTTTAAACCTGATAGAGAGTTAATTAAGGCTGAAGGATTCAAGAATAGCAGTTACAGATATTTAAAGGAATTTAAAACAGCGTTCAAGACTCAGGATTTCACGACAATTTAGAGAACTTTCGGGAAAAAATCAGTAAATCGAGTAAGAGTTCATTTATTTGAAATTCGAGAACCCAGTAATTCATAGGACTTCATTAAACCGTTTTAGAAAATTAGTTTAGCAAGGATGCAGTAAATTCAAAACTCAACAGTTAAAGGTGGATCAGGAGCTAGAAATCAGTACTGAGGGTAAGAAAATGTATGCCTTTAGGATTGTCTCTAAAAGGAATACAGTAGTCTAAAAATAGAGTAGATTGCAGGAAATCAGAAAGTTCCAAGTAAGGGAATTTTAGGAGAGGCTATTGATTCCAGCATAGTCGACTTGATTTAATTACGCATTAGACCTAAGGTTTGCCTAGGCGTCTTATTTATTGCCTAATTGTTTTAAAGGTGACATGCATATTTGATTCTGATTTTAAGAGGGGGTATATATTTGCAGAAAATGTTTCAAATAATTAAACACATGTTTTCATTAGATTAACAGATTGACATGCGAATTAAGTGTTCAAATATGATAATCCAAACAAATATGAAACCTTAAGTGACAGGATATCTAACGCATATAGGACTATCTAAGAGACATGGTTTCTTGATGCTATGATTATGCAGTAATGATACGTTGTAACGGTTTTATCATAGTTATTAACATATGATCATGGCTTACAAACTGAGCATAATAGGCATGCTAAAGTGAAAGATCCTAATGCAGGATTTCTAATTTGTGAAATGCATGTCCTATACAAGTTATCTAATGCACATAGAAATTCCTAAACATGTTTTCTACCCATTACCTAAGCTAGGCATGCATAACCCCCCATATTCACTATCCATCCCCAATCATTCGTTTATAAATTATTACAGACCATAATAAATGAATTACAATAATGAAAAAAGGAAAATAAGAAGTTATTCTATAGGGAGCCTTAAATCAGGCCCAATCTTCCAGACTCACCCCTTTCAATTTCACAGCCTTACATCAATCTGGGTGTGGCAAAGCTCCCAAACGCCTTGGTGAGGGCCCTGGCCAATACCAGCACCCAGCAAATGCCCATGGTTAAACAAGTGCAGTGTAGAGTACCCTACCTCAGTGTCTTAAGGTTCAGAGGGAACTCATGGTTCCTAAGCGATGCACACACTGAAGGGGGTGGAACCTAAAGGTCTAGGAATTGTGCGAAGTGCTAAAAGAAGTTAAGAAAGGGAGTTTTGAAATCACTTATAGAATAACAGAAGAAATAATTTTGAAATAGGAAGTAACAGCAACTAATCACAACTCAGCAGAATTCCAAGCAAACAAACACAAACAGGGAAAAAGGGATTCAGGGGACAAATAATACGGCAGTGTATATTCAGTTTAAAGTTACAGGTTCACCACATAGATTAGATGGTAACATGAGATTGGTTTTGAGAAAAAGAAGTAACAACAACTAATCATAACTCGGTGGAGTACCAGGAAGGAGTCACAACAGGAAAAGGGGATAAATAAGTCACATAGTGACACACAAAGATACATAAACTTAAGGGTAGCTGCACAAATCAGGGCAACCAAGTATAGACATGATAGTCGATAGTGACTACAGTAGGTGAGACTAAGAGCAAGTAATAGTCATACAAGTCAAGTCATAAGTAGAGTAAATAATAACAGATAAAGGTTTAGCGGGATCATGGACACATGAAAACTGAACAGGAAAGAGATGGCTTACCGATGCACACAAGAGTAAGTGAAGACCATAACAGTGTTGACTTAATCACAAATAGGTAAAGAGGCAGGCATGACAAGTATCACAGGCAAACATGTATCAATTGTATGTAGAACAATATAAGCATTGGTAGAGGGCAGTTAAGAACATAGCATGCTGAAATATGAATAAACACATTGGTTCAGAGTTTTGAAAAAGTTAATCAGGACATACCAGTGATGCAAGTAAAGAGCAGCAGCAGAGGGTAGCAAATAGCACAGTATAGCCTTGGCTTAGCAGCCGGCTAATAGTAGGCAGCAAAGAGTAACAATAGAGACAAGAGAGAGAGCCAGGAGAAGCAGAACACAAGAGAGTAGTATAGACAGAGTTGAGCAATGTTCGACTTCTCCTTCTAATGAAAGAGTAAGAGTATTTATAGTTTTCAAAGCAGTAGTGAAATAAGGTAAGAATCAAGTCCAGTAGTAATTAAAGGACTTTGAAATCAATTAGTCAAGAAATAAGGCAAGTTTTTATTCGCAAAATATTGAGAATCAGTAATATACAGGGCAGGAGTAATCAATACAAGACAAATAAGGAAGAGATCCATGTAATTTGGTAATAATAACTTAATAAAGAGTCAGGATCAAAAGACCCATTTATTTTACGAGTCACTTCACACGGTCAAAAATAGGTAAATAAGGAAAGAATAACAAGCACATAGTAGGCAATTGAGGCAGGTACAGGAAGGCTCAATTAAGGTAATAGCCAAACGATACAATCAGTTTTAAAATAAGCAAGAGAAATAATCAGTAGTGTAAAGAATATCACAAGGAATCAATCAGAGGAAATCAATCACAGGAATTTAGGTCAACGTTAACAGTATTGATATTAAAGGACACATTCCATGAACATATAAGCAGAGTATAAGCAAGAAAAATCGAATCGGAACCCTAGTATAACAACAAAGAATCAGAATCAATTGAAGCATACTCATGAGAACACAGCAAACAAATGGAGGAAGTAAACATATATATTGAAATCAAGTCAGAAACTAGGGTTACGATTACAGATTTAGGGTTTTAGCAAAAATCAAACAACAAAGTAGAAACCTCGAATAAACAGGCAAACATAAGAAGAATCATGGAATAAAATTAGGAATTAGAAGTTAAACCGTTTGAAAGGGGTTCTAAGAACCCTAGTTCTTAAAAAGCAAAATCGTTCGAAGAGTACCCGGTTTTTAAGAAAAATAGGTGAAAATCATCGAGATAAACATAAATCTGTTGCAGATCTTGGAAGAAGTTGAAAGGTCAAGAACTAGGGTTTCAGAGATAGAACCCATAGATAATAGAAAAAACATGTTGTAATACTCAGAGATAGTGGTAGCTGGAACATCACCGGGTTGAACCTTGCCGGAGAAGGCCGGAAACGTCCAACCAGGAGCCTCCATGGCCGTTCTGGCATGGATGAAGCTTTAAAGGGTCTTAGAGACGAAGTGACTGGAGAAACGTAGCTTCATGGTGGCTAGTGGTTAAAGGGGTGAGACTGGAGGTGGTCGGAGATGAAGGCCATCGGAGAAGATGAAGAGCCCAGAAGGCTCTAGAGAGATGAGGGAGCAGAAGAGACGAGAAGAGAGAGTGTGGGTCTTGGGAAAATGAGACACAGGGGAAGGGGTGAGGTTAGTTTAATTTAGGAAGGAATCATCTGGGCCGTTGATTCAAATTGATCAACGTCTCAGATCAATCACAGGGTTGGGCCGGGTATAAATTAGGATTTGGGCTGAGTAGAAGTTAGGAATTTGGGTTGGGGTTTAATTTTAGGCTATAATTGAAATAAAAGTGGCTATTAGTTAAATACCCATTAAATAGATAAGTAATTAATAAAATAGCTAATAATTATATAAAAATGAAATTGAGTTTAAATAAATGAAATTAAGGTAATTAAATGATAATAAATATAAATATGAATAATTATCGAATTAAAATACCATAAAATGTGCAATTAGACTATAGTTGCAAATTATCGTAATTGAAATTAAATAAGACACAATTGGCCATTTACGAAATAATTGGATTTTAATAAATGACAAGTGCTTATAAATGACATACTGAATTGGAAAGTATTTTGAAATTTATTTTAGAGCATAGTTTTTAAATTATAAAAATATACAGTATTAAATAGAAAGGGAAATAATTTAGATAAAATATGGAAAAAAAATTAAGCAAAATACTCATTATTGAAAAGAGTGATTTTGGAAACTTATATATAAGTTTGAAAATAATTTGAGAAAAAATTGGGTATCAACAACTGCCCATCTTTACCCGGGAAGGATGAAAGAGTTGTCGGGTAAAGATATGATGGCCAATTTTGACCGATATGAAGTTGCGGGATAGAATTAGGCCACACCCTGGCTTCTGAGCTGCCTACATATCCCTAGTATTACAGGAATCAGGCCGCATGTAGTTCCGGAATCATCGCTGAAGTGTACCGATGATGTTTTACAAGAACGGACGCAAGGTGCATGGTAGGGTAAGAGTATGAAGTCCTTACGGGGGACGACGTCGGAGAACTGGAACGGTCTGCTCCTGCCTGGGTTGTTGTTCCGGCCAGGTTACCTGCAGATAAAGAACAAATGTATATTATGCATAATATAAACATGATGCAAGTTCCCGTCGGACTATGAATGACGTCTTTGGACCATTAAGATGATGTCCTTAGACCATGATGTCCTCGGCCATGAATCGCTTGGTGCGGGATTCGCAGGCTATGAAATGATGTTCTCGAACCATGAGGATGGTGCCTTCGAACCATGATGCCTTTGAATAATGATATGCAAGTTGAATAAAAGCGATCCTCAGGCCATGTAATGATGTTCTCGGGCCATGAGGATGGTGCCTTCGAACCATGATGCCTTTGAATAATGATATGCAAGTTGAATAAAAGCGATCCTCAGGCCATGTAATGATGTTCTCGGGACATGAAGATGGTGCCTCTGAACGATGACTCCTTTGGACAAGTTGGCGATATTTCAGCCCATGAAAAATGCAGTAATATGATGCCGACAAGACAGAGCTTAGTCTTGCAATTTGCGAGAGGAAACAGGGGCAGAGCTTAGCCCGAAAGAAAGCGTGAATAAATAACGTAATTAAAGGTGACTGCTTTGAAAAGGTAGAAAGGAGCTTAGTGTAGTGAAATAAGATGCAGAGAGAGGTAGCGTAGAACCTCGGAAGGCGAAATAATAGCCTTATGCAAGAAGTAAATGCAGATGGAGGTAGAGCTTAACCCCGAAAGGCAGAAAGTTAGCCTTATGCAAATGGAGGTAGAGCTTAACCTTATGCAAGATGGAGATAGAGCTTAGTCTCGGAAGGAAGAAAAGTAGCCTTATGCAAAGATGCGAATGCAGATGGAGGTAGAGCTTAACCTCGGAAGGCAGACTGATAGCCTTATGCAGATGCGAATGCAGATGGAGATAGAGCTTAACCTCATGCAAGATGGAGACAGAGCTTAGTCTCGAGAGGCAGAAAGGTAGCCTCATGCAATGCAGAAAATAAAATGATAGTAAGAGTTCTTAGCTGATGATAAAGTGCGATGATACGATTGTTGTGAATGAAGTATCATTTGCAATGATGATAGTAGTAAGCATTGGCATGCGCAATGAGTTCGAGAGTGTATCTTTGAGAAGCATGCGTCATGTGGGGGATAATGGGGTGTCTTGGGCTTTCGCCGTATTTGTGCCTGCATCCAAAGAAAAATCATGAGTTCTGTAGAGGGAAGGGTTAGTTCGTATCCTTGCTGGCTCGGATCGGCCTATCTTCTTGATGATGATGACTTTGCTTGTACCACAGGGGTAGAGTTGCTAAAACAAACTGTTTTTTGAGAAATAAATATGCACGGTTTTATAAAATATGATATAACATATAGAAACGAATAGTTTTCTTTGGATCAACCGACGACCATGACGCGGTTCAAGACATTGCAACCTCTCTTGCTGCGGAGATTTGAGGGCCCTCCTCAACAATTTGCCTCAGTTTGATGGGTGAAAGCTTCTGGTTGTTACTGGTGCAGTGCTTAGCTGAACTTGCTTTGGCATTTTGAGGTCCCTCCTCAAAATTCTACCCTAGTTTCCATTCGTGGGGGAAATGAAAGATTTATTAAAATGTGACCGAACCCACAGGGCTGCCTACGTATCCCCTCTTAAACGGGAATCAGGTCACGTGTAGTTCAATTTACAACATTGATAGAAGCATAAAATTTACACATAGTAGCGGTTGGCTGCATCTGAATTGATTGGTTTAGGCCAAACTTCTCCATCCATTTCCGCCAGTATGAGTGCTCCTCCTGTTAGCACTCGGTGAACCATGTACGGGCCTTGACAATTGGGAGAGAGTTTCCTTTTTGCTTCGTCTTGATGAGGAAAGATTTTATTTTACACCAGCTGCCCTGGTGTGAATCGTCTTGGTCTGACTTTATTGTTGAAGGCTCGAGTCATTCTATTCTGATATAGCTGGGCATGACAAACCGCGTTCATTCTCTTTCCGTTTATGAGGGCCAATTGCTCATAGCGGCTTTTTACACATTTGGCGTCGCTGAGCTTGGCTTCCTGTATGATTCTTAAAGAGGGAATTTCAACTTCAGCAGGAATGACGCCTTCTGTACCGTATACCAACATGTAAGGAGTTGCCCCGGTTGATGTGCGAACCATTGTGCGATACCCCAACATAGCGAATGACAGCTTCTCATGCCATTGCTTGCGCTTTTCTATCATCTTTCTCAGTATCTTCTTGAAGTTCTTGTTGGCAGCCTCAACGGCTCCGTTCATTTGAGGTATGTGTGCTGTGGAATTTTTGTGCTTGATTTTGAAGGTTTCACACATTATTCTCATCAAATCACTATTGAGATTGGAACCATTATCGGTGATGATTGACTCTGGAACGCTAAACCGACAAACGATGTGGTCGCGGACAAAGTCGGCCACGACCTTCTTAGTAACTGCTTTGTAAGATGCTGCTTCGACCCATATGGTTAAATAGTCAATGACAACCAGAATGAAACTGTGTCCGTTAGAGGCGGCAGGCTCGATTGGTCCAATGACATCCATTCCCCAAGCGGCGAACGACCAGGGTGAGCTTGTTGCATTAAGCTCGCTGGGAGGTACCTTTATCATATCCCCATGTATCTGACACCGATGGCATTTGCGGACATACTGGATGCAGTCTGTTTCCATGGTCATCCAAAAATAACCAGGCCGAAGTATCTTCTTTGCTAGAACAAACCCGTTCATATGAGGATCGCATGTACCAGCATGTATTTCCTCCAACAGCTTTGTCGGTTCCTTTGCCTCGACACATGTTAGTAAACCTAGATCGGGAGTCCTCCTATATAGGATTCCTCCGCTGTGAAAGAAGTTGTTTGATAATCTTCATAGAGTGCGCTTCTGAGTGGCGTTTGCAAGTTCTGGGTGTTCTCCCTCTGCCAAGTACTCCTTAATGTCATGAAACCAAGGCTTTCCATCTTCTTATTCTTCAACGTGGGCACAGTAAGCCGACTGAGTGTGAATCCCCACCGGGATAGGATCAATGAAGTTCTTATCTGGATGCTGGATCATAGATGAAAAGGTGGCCAATGCGTCGGCGAACTCATTCTGGATTCCGGGGACGTGCCGGAATTCATTCTTTGTGAACCTTCTTCTCATATCCTGCACACGATGTAGGTATGGAAGTATCTTGGAATTCTTGGTCACCCATTCTCCTTGAACTTGGTGTATCAATAAGTCTGAATCACCAATTACTAATAATTCTTGAACATTCATGTCGATGGCCAAATTGAGCCCCAGATGCTGGCCTCATATTCAGCCATGTTGTTGGTGTAGGGGTACCTGAGTTAGCAGATACCGGGTAATGCTGACCAGTTTTTTAAATTAAGACTGCTCTAATACCCACGCCTTATAAGTTTGCGGCCCCATCAAAGAACATCCTCCAACCGTCGTAGGATTCTGCAATGTCCTCTCCTACGAATGATACTTCCTCATCGGGGAAATACGTTTTTAAGGGATCGTATTCTCCATCCACAGGATTCTAAACAAGATGATCGGATAATTCTTGTCCCTTGACCGCCTTCTGAGTTACGTAAATGATGTCGAACTCACTTAACAGGATGTTCCATTTAGCTAGCTTGCCAGTGGGCATAGGTTTCTGAAAGATGTACTTGTGCGGATCCATCCTTGATATGAGGTACGTTGGTGTAGGCACAGAAATAATTCCTCAGCTTTTGTGCGACCCAAGTCAAAGCACAACAGGTGCGCTCTAATAGAGAATATCGGGCCTCATACGGAGTGAACTTCTTGCTGAGGTAGTAAATTGCTTGCTCCTTCCTTCCTGTTTCATCATGTTGCCCGAGAACGCAACCGAAAGCTCCATCTAATACAGCCAGGTAGAGTAATAGGGGTTTACCCGGATCTGGGGGTACCAAGACTGGTGGTGTTGAGAGGTACTCCTTCATTCTGTCGAAGGCTTTTTGACAATCCTCGGTCCATTTAGTGGTAGCATCCTTTCTTAGCATTTTGAAGATTGGTTCACAAATGACGGTAGACAAGGCTATGAACCGGTTGATATAATTGAGCCTTCCTAGAAAGCTCATAACATCCCTTTTGTTCTTCGGTGGTGGCAATTCTTGAATGGCTTTGACCTTTGATGGATCTAGCTCTATTCCTCGATGACTGACAACGAACCCTAGAAGCTTGCCAGCGGGAACCCCGAACGCACACTTTGCAGGGTTAAGTTTCAGATTGTATTTCCTTAACATGTTGAAGAACTTTCTCAAATCTTCCATGTGATCAGCATCTTTCTTTGATTTGGTGATGACGTCGTCCACATATACCTCAATTTCCTTGTGAATCATATCATGGAATATAGTAGTCATGGCTCTCATGTAAGTGGCCCCTGCATTCTTCAGACCAAATGGTATCATCTTGTAGAAATACACTCTCCACGGCGTAATAAAGGCTGTTTTCTCAGCATCTTCTTCGTCCATCCAAATCTGATGGTGACCAGCAAAATAATCTACAAAGAACTACAGCTCGTGCTTGGCACAATTGTCAATTAATATGTGTATGTTTGGTAGGAGGAAGTCGTCTTTCGTACTGGCCCAGTTGAGATCCCGGTAGTCGACGCAGACTCTGACCTTCCCATCTTTCTTCGGTACAGGCAAATTGTTAGCTAACCATGTAGGATATTCAACCACCCGGAGAACCCTGACGTTGATCTGCTTAGTGACCTCTTCTTTGATTTTCAAACTCATGTCTGGTTTGAACTTCCTTAGCTTTTGCTTCACTGGTGGGCATGTTGGATTGATTGGCAGTTTGTGGGCCACAATAGATGTACTGAGGCCAGTCATGTCTTCATATGACCAGGCAAATATGTCCTCACACTCCCTAAAAAATTCTGTATATTTCTCCTTTTCTGACGGTGACAGATGAATGCTGATGCGTGTTTCTTTAACGTTCTCTGCGTTTCCCAGATTGACGACCTCAGTCTCGTCCAAGTTAGACTTTGGTCTATTCTCAAAGTTCTCGACTTCTTTAATGATATCCTCAAGTATATCATCCTCTTCTGACTCAGAATCTATTTGTTACGTTGCCTCGTTGCAGGTCACAGTTGTCGGTTCATCAAGATAAGTAATAGTAATGTTGTGTAAATAAAGTAATGGGGAGGAAAACAGTAGCAAGTAAATATAAGTGAATGTAAGATTTATAAGGAAATTGGAAATTCTTTAATAAATTGAGTAATTGTTTGAACATAAGAGCTCTTTCTTACATAAATTAAAAATGCGAAAAGGAAGGATATGCTTTTAAATAAATAAACTGTAAATATTATTTGTTTTGTTAGCCTTGCTACCCCGAGGCTCGACGAGATTTGGTTGTCCTGACAGACTAATTGTTGAGATGTGATCCCTTGCTCACGACTTGTATGGAAGGGACTTCCTCTCCCTCCTCCTCGAGAATGACACACCAGTCCATATCCTCATCATCCAGAAATAGATCCCTCATTATCGCTAGCGCTTCCTCCTCGTCTGTACCATATGTGATGTCAGCTAGCTGGAAAGTCTGATCTATGTGGGGTGTTGGCTGCTCCAATGGGTAGTAGGGGTCGTGCCATGGTGGCGACCAGTCCCTGAACTCCTTCCAAGTGTATTCGTACCCTAGACCAAAAGTAGTATCGTGCTTCTTGAGTGTTATTGGCTTTGTTATTCCTTGAAGATGTTTACCGAGCCCTTTACCCGATTCGTACCCTTGCTAGTTCAATATGCTTTTGGTCTTACTGCCCCACCACTTGTCCTTGTCAATAGCGTTAACACAATCTATGTTGTGATAGATTTCTCCTCCCAACTTCCTCCTTCCATCGATGACTGAAAAGGTCTGGCGACCGTAGATATGGTTGCTACCGTCGCCATGAATGATTACCTCTTGATGATTCCATTCGAACTTCACAGCTTGATGCAGGGTTGATGCCACGGCCCTAGCCGCATGGATCCAAGGTTGTCCCAATAGTAAGTTGTAAGATGCAGGCACATCTATCACTTGGAAATCTACATCGAACCAAGTTGGTCCCATCTGTAAGCATAAGGTAATTTCTCCCATGGTGGATCTTTGCGAACCGTCGAAGGCCTTTACGTTGATCTATCCTTCCTTTATCTCATGTAGACGCTTTCCCAATTTCTTGAGCGTGACCAGCAGACAGATGTTGAGGCTGGAACCCCTATCAATTAGGATCCTTGTGATGAAATGATCCTCACATTGTATGGTGATGTGTAGAGCTCTATTATGTCCTAGACCCTCGGGCGGTAGCTCATCTTCATGGAAAGTGATCTTGTGACTCTCCAGTATCTAGCCCACCATGTTGGCCATTTCCCCACTGGTGATATTGTCTGGCACATATGCTTCACTCAGAACCCTTAGCAAAGCGCTCCTGTGAGTTTCAGATTTTTGTAACAGGGAGAGGATGGATATCTGAGCTGGCGTTTTGTTCAACTAGTCGAGGACTGAGTATTCCTTAGCTTGTATCTTTCTCCACTGATCATCAGAACCTGTTTAAATGATGGGGGATGATTGCTGGCATGCTTGCTAGACTCCGCCAAATGCAGTGTATAATCAGTTTAAAGTTACAGGTTCACCACATATATTAGAGGGTAACATGAGATTGGTTTTGAGCAAAAGAAGTAACAACAACTAGTCATAACTCGGTGGAGTACCAGGAAGGAGTCATAACAGGAAAAGGGGATAAATAAGTCACATAGTGACACACAAAGATACATAAACTTACGGGTAGCTGCACAAATCAGGGCAACCAATTATAGACATGATAGTAGATAGTGACTACAGTAGGTGAGACTAAGAGCAAGTGATAGTCATACAAGTCAAGTCATAAGTAGAGTAAATAATAACAGATAGAGGTTTAGCAGGATCATGGAAACATGAAAACTAAACAGGAAAGAGATGGCTTACAGATGCACACAAGAATAAGTGAAGACCATAACAGTGTTGACTTAATCACAAACAGGTAAAGAGGAAGGCATGACAAGTATCACAGGCAAACATGTATCAATTGTATGTAGAACAATATAAGCATTGGTAGAGGGCAGTTAAGAACATAGCATGCTGAAATATGAATAAACACATTGGTTCAGAGTTTTGAAAAAGTTAATCAGGACATACCAGTGATGCAAGTAAAGAGCAGCAGCAGAGGGTAGCAAATAGCACAGTATAGCCTTGGCTTAGCAGCCGGCTAATAGTAGGCAGCAAAGAGTAACAATAGAGACAAGAGAGAGAGCCAGGAGAAGCAGAACACAAGAGAGTAGTATAGACAGAGTTGAGCAATGTTCGACTTCTCCTTCTAATGAAAGAGTAAGAGTATTTATAGTTTTCAAAGCAGTAGTGAAATAAGGTAAGAATCAAGTACAGTAGTAATTTAAGGACTTTGAAATCTATTAGTCAAGAAATAAGGCAAGTTTTTATTCGCAAAATATTGAGAATCAATAACATATAGGGCAGGAATAATCAATACAGGACAAATAAGGAAAAGATCCATGTAATTTGGTAATATTAACTTAATAAAGAGTAAGGATCAAAAGACCCCTTAGTTAAGGAGTCACTTCACACGGTCAAAAACAGGTAAATAAGGAAAGAATAAGAAGCATATAGTAGGGAATTGGGGGCAGGTACAGGAAGGCTCAATTAAGGTAATAGCCAAACGGTACAATCAGTTGTAAAATAAGCAAGAGAAATAATCAGTAGTGTAAAGAATATCACAAGGAATCAATCAGAGGAAATCAATCACATGAAATTAGGGACTTAACGTTAACAATACTGATATTAAAGGACACATTCCATGAACATATAAGCAGAGTATAAGCAAGAAAAATCGAATCGGAACCCTAGTATAACAGCAAAGAATCAGAATCAATCGAAGCATACTCATGAGAACACAGCAAACAAATGGAGCAAGTAAACATATATATTGAAATCAAGTCAAAAACTAGGGTTACGACTAAACATTTAGGGTTTTAGCAAAAATCAAACAACAAAGTAGAAACCTCGAAAAACAGGAAAACATAAGAAGAATCGTGGAATAAAACTTAGGAATCAGAAGTTAAACCGTTTAAAAGGGGTTCTAAGAACCCTAGTTCTTAAAAAGCAAAATCGTTCGAAGAGTACCAGTTTTTTAAGAAAAATAGGTGAAAATCATCGAGATAAACATAGATCTGTTGCAGATCTTGGAAGAAGTTGAAAGGTCAAGAAGTAGGGTTTCAAAAATAGAACCCATAGATAATCGAAAAAACTTGTGTAATACTCGGAGATAGTGGTAGCTGGAACATCACCGGGTTGAACCTCGCCGGAGAAGGCCGGAAACATCCAGGCAGGAGCCTCCATTGCCGTTCTGGCATGGTTGAAGCTTTAAAGGGTCTTACAGACGAACTGACCAGAGAAACGAAGCTTCATGGTGGCGAGGGGTTGAAGGGGTGAGACTGGAGGTGGCCGGAGATGAAGTCCATCGGAGAAGATGAAGCGCCCAGAAGGCTCTAGAGAGATGAGGGAGCAGAAGAGACGAGAAGAGAGAGAGTGGGTCTTGGGAAAATGAGAGACGGGGGAAGGGGTTAGGTTAGTTTAATATAGGAAGGAATCATCTGGGCCGTTGAATCAAATTGATCAACGGCTCAGATCAATCAAAGGGTTGGGCCGGGTATAAATTAGGATTTGTGCTGAGTAGAAGTTAAGAATTTGGGTTGGGGTTTAACTTTAGGCTATAATGAAAGTGGCTATTAGTTAAATACCCATAAATATAGATAAGTAATTAATAAAACAGCTAATAATTATATAAAAAATGAAATTGAGTTTAAATAAATGAAATTAAGGTAATTAAATGATATTAAATATAAAAATGAATAATTATCTAATTAAAATATCATAAAATGTGAAATTAGGCTATAGTTGCAAAATTATCGTAATTGAAATTAAATAAGACACAATTGGCCAATTTACGAAATAATTAAATTTTAATAAATGACAAGTGATTATAAATGACATACTGAACTGGAAAGTATTTTGAAATTTATTTTAGAGCAAGTTTATAAATTATAAAAATATACAATATTAAATAGATAGGGAAATAGTTTAGATAAAATATGAAAAAAAAATTAAGAAAAATACTCATTATTGCAAAGAGTGATTTTGGAAGCTTATATATAAGTTTGAAAATAATTTGCGGAAAAATTGGGTATCAACAAAGCCCAATGGGTGTTTCAACAAAGAAAATGAAATGGCTCAAGTCGGGTATCACTATCTCCAGTCTCTACACTTTAATTGGGGCTATCAATCTCTTGAGTTTACCCCCAATTCCTTGTTAGCCTATTTTACCTAGACTTGGGTCATCTTTCTCAGGATTAACCCTAGTCAACAAGGCATGAATCAGTGTTTGCAACAACTATTTCAGTGAATTAAGCATGAAATAAACTAAAAATCAAACACCCAATCACAGATTCATCCTAAAATAGAAGACCCATTAATTAAACACACTAGGGTTGGGTCACAACCCTAGCTTATGGGTCTAGCTACTCATTTTCATTGAAAAAATTAAGATAGAAGATGAAATTAAAGCCATAAAAGTTGTTTACAAAGATAAAATCTAAGAATAAAGGTAGAATCTAAGCTAAAATTACTCAAAACAGTAAAAAGGCACTATTCACGAGCTCCCTACAATGTCTGATAACCTAAAAATGAGAAAAAGTAGTATTTATACAAGGCTAAAAATATTGGACAGCCCTTATGGAAATTTCGCTCCCAGCGAAATGACTCCCGCGACTGCGAAATAATGAGCGCGGACCGCATTTCTAAATCAGCTGCATCTCTGAAGTTTCATTCTGCTCCCAGCGGAAAACTGAATCGCTACAACGGAACATGAAAGCGCGGCGGCGGAATTTCACCGCTGACCGCGTTATTGTGAAGAACCTATGTTGGCAACTCTCTGATTTTTGAATTTCGCTCCCAGCGGATTGTTGAATGCTGCAGCGGCGAGGACAACACTGCAGCGGAATAATGGCATGGACAACAGCTTAAAAGGGTCCCAAAACACAACTCTCTGAAGTTTGGACCGGGGCAGCGAACAGAATTTCGCTACAGCGAAATGGCTTTTGCTGCAGCGGAATAATAGAGCTCTCAACGCTTTTACTGGGTTCCTGGGTTGTGCACATTTTGCTGCTGTATGGGTTATCTTTAGTCATTCTCTTCAATTTAACTCAAATCCTGCAAGTTAAACACCTTGCATTAGATTTCGGAAGTATCTTAATGCAATTTTGCCTCAAACCTAAGAAAACGAGAGTAAATAATGGGTGCAAATCCCTAGTTATCACCTGCCTCTATATTTGCATAAGGCTAAGCATTGACTTCTTCCTACATGAGACTAAGCACTGTGCTGAATCTTGCATGAGGCTAAGCACTGCCTCTCTATTGGTATAAGGCTAAGAATTGCCTTCTCCCTGCATGAGACTAAGCACTGTCTCGAATCTTACATGAGGCTAAGCCCTACCTCTCTATTTTCATAAGGCTAAGCATTGTCTTCTCCCTGCATGAGACTAAGCACTGTCTCGAATCCTGCATAAGGCTAAACATTACCTTCTCCCTGCACGAGACTAAGCATTGTCTCCCTTTGCATAAACACAAATGTTTCTCTATCCTAAACCTCGCATTATTCTCTTCTTTCGGGGATAAGATCTGCACTTGATTCCACGCAAGACTAAGCTCTATCTTGTTTTTATCTCGAGCATCATGTCTCTGCATCGCATGGGATGATATATAGAAAAATTTTCTAAAGGCATCATTTTCATAGCCAGAAAACACCATGACATGGCATGTGGATCTTTTACTCTTGCACATCATTATTCAAAGGCATCTTGGTTCGGAGGCACCATATTCATAGCCCGAGAACATCATTTCATGGCATGTGAATCCTTTACCGCACAATTCATGGCCCGGTACATCATTGTCTAAGGACGTCATCCTCACCGTCCAAAGACAATCTCCATGGTCCAAAGGGAATTTGCATCATGTTTACATTTACGAAAATCTATATGCACATATTGTGTTTTGAGTTTGCAGGCAATCCAGAAGGTAACCGTTATCCTAACGGGATCAATCTTCGCTCTAGTTCCCACTCAATACTCATATCCTCCAATTATTTCAAACGTAACCGATCATCACCCGTTACCCAATATCATTTACCCATAACCGTTTTCAAATCCCAATTGATCCTATTCGAAATATTTTGCCAGCTCTTACAAACAACTCCATCGGTTCGTTTCACCGTTGGATCCAGAACTACACATGGCCTAGTTCCTGTAAAACCAGGGATATGTAGGAAGCTCAAAAGTCAGAGTGTGGCCTATATATTTCAAATCACTCCATTCGGTAAAATCGGTCATCATTTCTTTACCCAACAACTCTTTCATCCTTCCCGGGTAAAGAGGGACAACTGTTGATACCCATTTTTTCCCTCATATTTTTCCAAAAATACATATATATACTTTCTAAATAGTACATATGTATCATCATTTCATTTATAAACACATACAAGCATTTTTCCTAATTTTCTATAATTTTAAAAGATTTTTAAATTAATTTATTCGTACATTTTTATTAGACTGCAGCATGCACAGTCTCGCAAACATGCATATATCTCTCTACGGTGATGTCGTATTGACAAACAGTTTGATGTGTTAGAAACTACACCTCATAGATCTTAAATTTGATGGGCAGATCGCCTTGTAACTCTAAGTATATTGGGAGAAAAGTTCAGTGACATTTGACCCAAAGTTCTGTAAAACTTATGAATGTAACTTGTGATGACTTTCATCAACTTTTATTCCAAAACTCGCTTGACTTAAAAAATTAGCACATGAATAACATACAAATAAAATAACTCATAAAGCACCCTAGCCTCACCCTAAAGATACGGGTTATAACATTTCTAACTTCTCGACTTTCGACAAAACATTATTTTCTTCAATCCCTTTAGCTTCTGAACCATCCAACCTTCTTTGTACTTGTTGTTCATGATCTTTAATATTTGTAACCTCCAAGGTAACGTGATTTACTTACTTTATATACTTTTAAATATGATCTCATTTTTGCTCTTACATTAGTTTGCTTATGACGTACTTTTACGTACGAAAATATGGGGAGTAACATCAACAGTAGTACCGCTTCAAGTGTGCCACATTCCAGTTGTTTTGTAGTTGAATGCCATTTTCGGACTCAAGCTGATACGAGCCTTTTTCGATTATACCGATGTCTCTGTATGGTCCTTCCCTATTTAGGCCTAGATTCCCATCATTCAGGTTCTTGGTATGTAATGAATTTCCTCAATACTATGTCCCCGACTGGAAGTGTCGAAGGTTTTCCCTCCAATTGTAATATCTACCCATTCGCTGCTAACTGGACTAGAGCGGCTTCTTGCCTTTCATCCTTTAAATTTAGACTTGTGGCCCTGGACTCGTCATTCGACGTTTCCGTAGCATATCAGAAACTTAAGCTTGATTCTCCCCCTTCTACCGGAATCAAAGCTTTTACGTTGTAGACTCGAGAAAATGGTATCTCACCGGTACTCAACCTCGAAGTTGTTCGATACGCCCATAGGACCTCGGGCAAAATTTATTTCCACCTTTGTATTGAGTTAGTCAACTTTTTCTACAAGTTTTGCAATATGGGTTTGTTTGACGACTCCGCTTGACCTTTTGCGCTCGGGTGATAAGGGGTCAATAAAATCTTTTTGATTTGTTATCTTCAAAGAACTTATTAACCTTGCTGCCAGTGAATTGTCTCCCATTATCAAACGTAATTTCAGTTGGTATCCCTAACCGCCAGATTATATGATCCCAGATGAAGTTGAAAACCTCATTTTCTCTAACTTCTCAAACGCCCGTGCTTCAACCCACTTGGAGATGTAATCAGTCATGAGCAAGATGTGTTGAGTCTTACTGGGTGCCTATGGTAAAAGACCTACGAAATCCATTCCCACATCATGAACGGCTAATGGGAAAGGACTAGGTGAAGTAGATCCCCTGGTTGGTAGATCACTGGGGCATGCCTTTGGCATTCATCACTGTCACGACCCAAATTCCCAACCTTAGGGATCGTGATGGTGCATAACACCACACTTGCTAGGCAAGCCAATGTTAGAACTTATTTGATTAATTTTTATTAAAGTCTATTTGATTATAACAGAACAATTCAAAATAAACTAAAATTTATTACTTTCACTGCACAAATCCACAAATAATATAATAAAATAATAAGTGAAAAAAATTAAGCCGAGCCACTAACTAAATATATAACCATAAGACTACCCCAGGGTCTGGTATAATTCACGAACCACTAAGAATACTACAAACAATGGGCTTAAAGAAATAATATAATTGTTGTGAGTGTAATAAAACAGTTTCAAGAAAATGAGGAGAAGACTCCAGGAATCTGCGGATGCCAGCGGATCTACCTCGTGTCTCCGAATGATATTGTTTGTTACTAAAAATCTCCTAACTCTGGCCAGTACCTGGATCTGCACAAAAGAATGCAGAGTGTAGAGTGTAGTATCAGTACAACCGACCCATGAACTAAATAAGTGTCGAGCCTAACCTCGACAATTAGTGAAGAGGCTACGGCGGGGCAATTATAACATAACTTGGGAGGAAATTCTAAACTAAATAAAAACAATAAACTGTACCAATAATTAAAATAACTCAACCGCCTTTTCCATACTTCAGCTATAACCAAATCCTCACGCAAGTTTCCAAATTTCCAAATTTCCACTTTAAAATAATTGTAAGTGCGTGATATGAAAAATAGTAAAGTAAAACAATAAGTTTTCCAAATCTTTGTATTCAAAATCAGTAAAATATAAGTGTCCTCCCTTATTGATCGTTGCGGCGCACAAACCGCTCCCACTTGTCCACCCTTATTGCTCCTCCCTATATATATATCACCCTTATTTTTTCTGTTGCAGCGTACAACCCGATCCCACCTGTCTACCCTTATTACTCCTTGTTGCGGTGTGCAACTCGCTCCCACCAGACAATCACATCTCTTTATTTAATAAAAGATTTCACACTTCAAGTCAAAGCCTTTCACAATATTTATGTCTCCATAATTGTAAACAGAGTAAGTTTCACTTTAAATAACAGTAAAAACAGAATATGAAATAATGACAATAAAACCATGAGTGTTCCAGCCTTTATTTTATAAACAGTAAAACATGAATATTCTCCCTTATTGCTCTTTATTGCGGCATGCAACCCGATTCTACATGTACACCCTTATTGCTCCTCCCTATATATATATATATATATATATATATATATATATATATATATATATATATATATATATATCACCCTTATTTCTCCTGTTGCGCCGTACAACCTGATCCCACCTGTCCACCTTTATTGCTCCTTGTTGCGGCGTGCAACCCGCTCCCACCAGACAATCACATTTCATCATTTAAAATAAAGGTTTCACAAATTTATTCATAGTCATTCACAATATTTATGTCTCCACAAATGTAAACAGAACGTTGTACAGTTAATAACTTCACCGAATATTAGTACACAATGAAACCAACCGAAATGTATTATAAAACACCGACAACCAGCTCAGTCGTTTATGTGCCACAGTGAAGTCAGGGAACAATTAATACTTCCAAATTAACAGAGACAATATCTAACAAACAAGTAAACATGGAAGCATAAAAAAATCATGAACAGTTAAGACAAAATATAATAAATTGGGAACGGGGAACGGCTCATGCTAAACAGGTAATTTGGTGGTGCATAGATACTCGTCACCTCACATATACACCACACACATGAAATTTCACATAGAAGTCAAGTTGGGAATTCATATTCTCTCAAGTCAAGGTTAAACCAAACACTTACCTCAATTCTGCAAGCCACTCACTGTTCAATCACAGTTTTTCCTTTAGAATTTACATCTAACCCACTCCAATGTGAGATTGCTTCTTTTAAATGAGTAAAATCAGTGAATACAAAAATATGCTCATACTGGATGCGTGCACGACCCTGCTACGGAATTCGACCAAAAAATAGCTTAAAATTTGGGATAATGACCGCGACCTTCGGCTCGAACAACACCTCTGTTTCTATCCCTATGTGAATTGTGCGTCCAAATGAGAAGGAAAGTGCTGATTTTTGTGAATTTAATGGATGTTATCTCCTCTAATCTGCTCTAATATCGCCTTTATCTGATTGTCTTCTTTTCGTTTCTTCAGTTCCCCTTCTCTTTTTCTTTTGTTTCCTTTCCAGCCCTTTCTTTCTCGCCTCTTTTTGTTGCTGTCCGAGTTGGATTTTATTAAGGAATGTGTTGGTGTTTTAATAGGTTATGATTGTTGTGATTCTTTTTTTTTAAGAAAAAAAAGTGTGGAGCACCAGTGTACCAGAAACTATTATGACAACAAATTTTTTTACAAGTTCAAAATATCCTGAAGCCTACCTGAAACTCACCCGAGCCCTCGGGGCTCTAAATCAAACATGCACGCGAGTCTAAAAATATCATACAGACTTGCTCGTGCGATCAAATCACAAACATAACACCTAAAACTATTAATTTAACCTCAAAACTCATAATTTCTCTCAAAAATACTTCAATTTCACTATTTCTCAATCGGACGTCCGAATCACGTCAAAGAAACTCCGATTCTCACCAAAATTCACAGATACCAATGGTTTCAAATATTAATTCTTTTCTTTATTTCATTAGTAATTCAGCAAAATAATTTCTTTCAAAAATTGATTTCTAAGGCTTGGGACCTCGGAATTCAATTCCGGGCATACTCCCTAGTCCCATATTTTACTGCGGACCTCCCGGGATCGTCGGAACACAGATTCGGGTCCTTTTACTCAAAATATTGACCAAAGTCAACTATAATCAAATTTAACTCTAAAAATTACTGCTTCCAATATTTTCACATAAAAGCTTTTCAGTTTCACACCCGGACTGTGCACACAAATTGAGGTAATTAAAATTAGTCTTTTTACTGCTAATAAGCCTAGATTAGAGTCTTAATTCATAAAATGACCCCTTGGGACATCACAATCTTCACCTCTAAAACAAACGTCCATCCTCGAACGGACATAGAAAATTACCTGAATTGGCGAACAAGTGTGGATATTTACTCTGCATGTCCGACTCGGACTCCCAATTAGTTGCCTCAACGGGCTGACCTTTCCACTGCATTCGAACTGAAGGATAACTCTTATACATCAACTGATGAACCTGCCGGCCTAAAATGACTACCGGCTCCTCCTCATAAGTCAAGTCCTTGTCCAATTGGACAGAGCTGAAATCTACACGTGGGACGGGTCACCATGATATTTTCGGAGCATAGACACGTGGAATACCAGATGAACTTAGGATAACCTGGAGGCAACACAAGTCTATAAGCTACCTCCCCCACTCTATCAAGAATCTCAAACAGCCTGATATACCTAGGGCTCAACTTTCCCTTCTTCCCAAACATCATAACACCCTTCATGGGCGATATCCGAAGCAATACTCGCTCTCCAACCATGAATGTCACGTCACGAACCTTACGATCAGCATAACTCTTTTTCCTAGACTGAGTTGCACGAAGCCTCTCCTGAATAATCTTGACCTTATCTAAGGCCTCCTGAACTAAGTCTGTACCCAATAACAGAGCCTCTCCCGGCTCAAACCATCCTGGCGATCTACACCGTCTACCATATAATGCCTCATAGGAAGCCATCTGAATGCTCGACTGGTAACTATTATTGTAGGCAAATTCAACTTCATTATTTCTCAACCGGACGTCCGAATCACGTCAAATAAACTCCGATTCTCACCAAATTTCACAGATAACATTTAAATACTACAACGAATCTGTACTAGGCTCCGAAACAAAAATACGGACCCGATACCAATGGTTTCAAATATTAATTCTTTTCTTTATTTCATTAATAATTCAACAAAATAATTTTTTTCAAAAATTGATTTCTAAGGCTTGGGACCTCGGAATTCAATTCCGGGCATACACCCAAGTCCCATATGTTACTGCGAACCTCCCGAGATCGTCGGAACACAGATCTGGGTCCGTTTACTCAAAATGTTGACCAAAGTTAACTATAATCAAATTTTAACTCTAAAAATTACCATTTCTCATATTTTCACATAAAAGCTTTCCAATTTCATGCCCGGACTGAGCACGCAAATCGAGGTAATTCAAATTAGTCTTTTTACAACTAATAAGACTAGAACGAAGTCTTAATTCAAAAAATGACCCCTTGGGTCATCACAATCACATTTTTGATCGAAGTCCTTTGCATCCTTCTCTATCTCGTTCCAATAATACACGAGCCTAATAAATTTCCAAACCAACGATTCCACTCCCGAATGGCTTATGTAAGTCTCCTCGCGGACTTTCCTCATCAAGTAATCGGTCTTCCCGGGCCCTAAGTATCTTTCTAATAGTTTGTAAAATGACCTTCAACATAGTTGGTCTTCAACCAAGCAAAACCTAGCAGCTTTAGTTCGAAGAGCCCTCGATTCTTTAGGATCCGACAGAAGTTTCCTCTTCCGAAGGTAGTCCACGTATTTGTTTCTCCAATGCCAAGTCAAACTTGTTGAATTTACATCGGCATGAACGACCTTTATTACTAAGCTCATAAATTGCACCACTATTCCGTAGTTAGATTCTTCGGAGTCCACCAATGATCCTGAATTAGCCAATGCATCGGACTCAGTGTTCTGATCTCGAGGTATATCTTGTAGCGCCCACTCTTTGAATCGATGTAGCGCTATTTGCAATGTATCAAAATATCTCCACATCTGGTCTTCTTTGACTTCGAATGTTTTGTTGGCCTGGTTAGAAATGAGAAGGGAATCACATTTGGCTTCGATAACTTCGGTACCTAGGCTTTTAGCCAATTTCAGACCTGCAATCACAGCCTCATATTCAGCTTCATTGTTAGTTAATTTCATGGTTTTAATTGATTTCCTTATTATTCTACCTATGGGGGGGGAGTTAGTAAGATACCCAACTCGGACTCTTTCGTGTTAGAGGCACCGTCCGTGAATAGGGTCCATACCCTCGAGCTAGTTCCCGAAGCAAGTAATAACTCTTTGTCGACCTCGGAGATCATGGTTAGTGTGAAACTGGCCGTAGAGTCTGTCAATATCTGGGACTTTATAACTGCTCGAGATTTGTATTCAATATCGTATCCGCTATCTCTACGACCCATTTTGCTAGTCTGTGCGAGAGTTTGGGTTTATGCATAACATTACTTAACAGTACGAGGTCACGACACATATAGGGTGACATTGAAAATATGGTTTTAGTTTCCTAGATGGGCTTAGCAAGGAAAACACTAATTTTTCTAGGTGTGGATACCTTGTTTAGGCATCTCCTAGGGTCCTACTAACATAATATATAGGAAATTTCTTACTTTCTTCTTCTCCTACCGGGACACCACTTACTGCTACCTCGAACATCGCCAAGTAAAGGTATAGTTGCTCGTTTTCCTTTGAGGTGTGTAGTAAAGCAGGGCTTGATAAGTGTTGTTTGAGTTCTTCCAGAGCCTTTTGGCACCCAAAGTCCAAGCGAAGTTCCTCATTTTCTTTAGTAGCGAGAAAAATCGGTGGCTTTTATCCGATGACCTGCAAATAAATCAGCGCAATGCAGCTATTCACCTGGTCAGCCTTTGCACTGCCTTGACGTTGTCAACCACGTTGATATATTCTATGGCATTTATCTTATCCGGGTTGATTTCTATTCCCCGTTTAGATACCATGAAATCGAGGAACTTGACTAAGCCGACTCCGATGGAACACTTCCCTGGGTTCAACTTCTTATTCTATTCCCTTGGTATGTCAAAGGTTTCCTGCAAATGTTTCAAATGGTCCTCTTATCGCAAGGACTTAACTAAGCTATCGTCAAAATAAACCTCCATTGATTTCTCTATTTGTTCCTCAAACATTAGGTTAACTAGACGTCGATACGTGGCACCGACATGTTTTAACCCAAACACCATCATGTTATAACAATAAGTATCAAACATAGTTATAAAAGAAGTCTTCTTTTGGTCCCCCGAGGTCCATCTGTATTTGGTTGTACCCAGAATAGGCATCGAGAAAGCTCAGCATCTCATGACCTGCCATTTCATCGATTATTTGGTCGATGTTAAGCAACATAAATGAATCCTTTGGGCATGACTTATTCAAATCCTTATAATCGACACACATTCTAAGTTTGTTTCCCTTTTTAGGTACGACGACTAAGTTAGCTAGCCAATCCGGGTATTTAACTTCCACAATTGAACCTATTTTAAAAGTATATATAACTCGTATTTGATAAATGCATGCTTAAATTTTGGACTATGGTCTCCTCTTCTGTTTAATCATGTGAAAGTTCAGATCTAAACTCAATTTGCGAGTTGTTATCTCCGGTGGGATTCTGTCATATCCAAGTGGGACCAGGTAAAGCAGTCATCATTAGCTTTAAGAAAATTAATGAGTATGTTTCAGAGTGTGGGGGTTAGCCCTGTGCTTAGGAATACCTTTCTATCCAGCAGATGCTTGAGCAATATGGCTTGTTCCAGTTCCGCGATTGTTGTCTTGGTGGCATCGAAATCATCAGGTGCTACGAAGGATCTAAAGACACCGAAATTATCTTCCTCATCAGTTAGACGCTCCTTCTATTTTTCTAGCTCGGTCAAGACCAAGACTTGTGATTGCTATTCGGTGCATTTCTCTTCGATCAGTCCCTTATCTTTTGATGTTGTGATCGCGAGTGATGGGATAATTACTTCGATGGAGAACATCTCTTTTGCGTCTGGTTATTCCCGTAGACCATTTTGATCCCACCTGGAGTTGGAAATTTCAACGCTTGGTGCAAGTCAATGGTACCACCCTCATGCTATGAACTCACCGCCTTATGAAACAAGGCGTTGTACCTCATATCACCCTCAATCACATAGAACTTCATTAGCTGAGTGGTCCAAGTCGTGTTGACCAACAGGGTGATTTCACCCTTCGTGGACTCGCATTCCATATTTAACATGTCATTACTCAAACTACCGGTAGATCTGATCCAACAACCCCAATTATTTCATGCCTCTCCATCGGATGATGTTGGCCGTGCTACCTAGATCAATTGAGACACGCTTAACTCGAGATTTATTAATGAGTATAGATATTATTAATGCATCATTGTGAGGTTGAGAAACACCCTCAGCGTCCTCATCACTAAACGACATGGATCCTTCCGGAACACAATCTCGAGTTCATTTTTCTCTTATGATAGAAACTTTGGTGAACTTTATCACCGATCCTTGTGGAACGTCTACTCCTACGATAATCATGTTAATAACATGTTAAGATTCTTCCGGATTGATCTACTTGTTGTCGTCTTGTTCTTAAAATGGTTTTTAGCTCACTCACTTAGGAATTCCTGAAGATGCGCATTATTGAACAAACGAGCCACTTCTTCCCTTAACTCATGACAATCCTCGATTTTGTGCCCGTGAGTACCGCAATATTTGCATATCAAATTATGATCCCCCTGTCCCGGATCAGATTGGAGCGGCCTCGACCATTTGGTCTTCTTGCTGCGACCGATAGATGACACTATACTTTCTACATCCACGTTGAAGTTACATTCTAATAGCCTTAGAGCATCTCTCAGTCCAAGTGATCTATCGAAACTGTTTCTATTCACCCATCATCGACTACTTGGACCCTGATCATTTCTTCTATCGTTCCTGGTCGGATATCGACTGAGTCTGTTTCCCCTTCTATATGAGTTTTAAGGTTGGTACCGATCTCAGGGTGGCCTCGACTATTGATCCACAATTCTTTTAGACTTGTCGTTCGCTCTATTGGGATAAACCGACCTCTAGGAAGTCCCTAATTGGTTGTACTCGACTCTGATCATTGATTGACACCTGTTGTGGACATCGACTCACGTAACTATTGGGTACTCTACCAAATTTTGCTTCAGTTATTAAGACGCAACTAAACTTCGGGGGTTGAGCCCCTGAGCAAAATCCTAAACGACCTAATAGCCTGCAACCAGGGACAGGTTCATTCGTTCCATCTAGAATCTCGACACGAATTTGTGTGACTTTGATCATATCTTATTTCCTCGTCTAAACTTTAATAGCATCGGTGTGAGCTTTAACAAAGGCATCTGCAAGCATATAAAATAAATCAATAGAGTTTGGGGGTAAGTTATGATACCATATCATTGCTCTCTTGGACAAGGTTATCCCAAATTTCTTCAGCAATACCGACTTGATCTCTCTCGTAATCCTTGAGGTTGTTGCCTTTTATTGCATATCTATAAGAGGTCACATGCTCGTTTGTATTTGTGGTCTCATTGTATTTGGGAATATCAGGCATTCAGAACCTTTTCAGAATTGGCTTTGGTGCCGTGCAGGGGGGAAGGCTTCTAAATGAACTTTTTGGAATCTGGCCCCTTCAATATTGGAGGTGCTCTCGGGATCTGATAGACCCTCGAGTTTTACGTTTCCACTTTCTTGTCATTCGCCTCTATCTTTTTTTTTTTTGTCGTATTCCACTCATTTCGGTAGTGCCCCGTTAATACTGTTATTGGGATCAGTTGGTAGGTTGATGTTGACGGCAACCTGTGAATTAGAATCGATTGTATCAGCGTTCGGAACACCATTAGGGTCGATAGGGGTACTGATAAGTGGGGATTTTGACTACTTATTAGCGCCTTTTTAGATTTTGTTGTAGTCCAAAAACATTTAATTGTGTTCCTGAAAACAAATGAAATGTGCTTAATTGCAGGAATATTGGAAGATGGACTGCCGAGATTAAATCCAACTCAAAAGGGAGTAATCTCAATTCAAGGCCATAAAAGGTATAAAAGCTCAAAAGTGCGAATAGCAGAATATCATCTATGGTCGCAAATGATGAATGAGAAGCCAGTAAAATTTGGTGCAAAGTGCGGTTCGCACATGAATTGTGCAGCGGCAAAAGCTGGGCCAGGAGCAAAGTTCAGAGAATGTGCATTCCAAGTCCCTCAAAATTGCGGACCGCACAGAAATTGTGCGGCCGCAGAAAAAGTGTTATAAGGCCGCAGATGTAAAAATACGGACCGCAGAAGAGAAAGATGCGACCACAATTAGAAATCTGCGGACCGCAGAAAGACTGCCTTGTGGCCACAAATCAGAATTATACAGTAGCAGACTTGCAGTCCTGACAAGTGGAAGAAATGTGCGGACCGCACATGGAATTATGCAACCGTAGAACCTGCCGAAGGGCATTTTTGTCTGAAATTTTCAGCCCGGTATAAATAGACGAGTTTCACAATTTTAGGTTAACTTTTGACATCAACAACTACAGTAGCCATTTCTCTTTACTTCTTTTAGTAGTTTTTCATATTTTTAGCTATTTTAACATAGATTTATTCATTTTAATCTTGCAATATGAGTTTAATTAGCATTTCTTCTTCTTTTTCTTCAATTTCAAGCATGAGTAGCTAGATTTTTACTAGGGTTGTGACCCAACCCTAGTGTGTAAACCTTATGGGTAATTAATTTAATGCTTGTTTATGGTTGGGTATTTATTATTTAGCCTTGTTCATGCTTTAATTTGTGGAATTAATGATTGCAAGCATTAGTTCATGCCTATTTGACTTAGTCTCTACTTGAGAAAGAGAGACATAGTCTAGGAAAACTTGGCTAACAAGAAATCGGATCAATCGAGAGATTGATAATCCCAATAAAAGGGTTCAACCTAGAGATAGTAATAACCCGACTTGATCTTTTATCAACTGTTTTGTTCAATACCCATTTGGACTTGAGAAACCTAAATTGGGCAAAATCACTCTCTAACTGAGAGGTATTGAGTATTGATTGCTATAATACACCCCGATCAATAAAACAAGCATTAAGGTTTATATCCCTTTAGGAAAACACATAGGTTATGGTCATAGCCCTAGGCTTTTACAAAACTTGAAAAACAACAAAAACAATTACCTTAGTTTTAGTTCTCAACTTGTCAATCTTAGATTTAAATTAGATATAAAAATAAACCCTAATTTGTGGAAGTGTAAATTGAGATAGTCAAACCCACACACTACAATATATACTCCTAACTCCCATCTATAGCTCCCTGTGGAAATCGACCCCGGCTCTTGTTGGGTACTATCATTGCATTCAACCATTTCATAACCTCAAATTGAGGTGTAAAATTGAACGAGATCAAGTTTTGGTGTTGTTTCCGGGGACCTAAAAACGGTGTTAGCTATATATTTAGGTGTGTTTTGGGTAATATCTTCTTTTCCTTCCTTGTTACTAACATGCGAGTTATTGTAGTTGCAATCATGGCAAACAATGAGCTTGAAAACATAGTTTTTGGGGGATGTGGACGTTGAGGATGATAAAATGGATGAGGTCCCTCTTGAACCTCAAGCCAATAGACAAGACAATGTGCTCGCTCCACCCCCACCTCCACCACGAGCGGCTCCACACCGGATGTTACCCAATAAAGGATATGCAAGTGCAATAGTCCCTCCCCAAGTTAGTACTAAGTAACACCATTGTTGCGTAGATACTGATGCAGTAACACAAATAAGGAAGGTGAATCACAAGGAGATTCCATTGTCTTGCCGAAATGGGAGAATGATTTGAGATGGGGCGGCTAGAGTGGAGATTGAGAGAATGCAAAGGCGGCTGGGCGAGAGATTGGTCTCTATGATTTGGTGCGGGGGTTATAAGGAAAAATGGCTAGTTTACAATGGGTCGTTAATCATTTAAGATCAACGGTCAAGATCGAATAAGAAAATAGGGTGGGTAAAACGTAATGGGTCATGACCGGCTTTTAAAAGGGTTCATTTGGTTGGGCTGCTGAAGAGTGAAATGGAATGGGCCAAAGGCTTTGGGCCTGATTTTGGTCCGAAATTAGCCTTGTATTGGGCTATAAATTAAATATGCAAAATTATTTAAAATAATTTATAAAAAGTAATTAATAAATAATAAAAATATTACTTATGCCCTAAAATAATTGAAATTGATAGATTAACACTATAAAATATTTTTAAAAATCTATTTTAGCATAAATAGTGTAATAATGTAATTATGTATAGAATATATGCTATAATTGAAAATTTATGTAAATAGATCAAAAATGCAAATTTGATTATATGAAATGAAGTATAATGTTATAAAATATATATGTGGGTGTAAAAAATAAATTTGGATGGTTAAGTCATCATAAAATAATTTTAAAGGATAATTAAATAAATATTTGAACAATTTAAATGCAAGAAATCAATTTAAAGCTTTGAAACCTATGAAAAATTATAGAAAATATTTATATGTCTCTTGTACATTGGGTAATAATGCAAAATAATATTTTGGAAGTATATATAATATTTTATAAAATATGAGCGTAAAATTGGGTATCAACAAGGCTCGTTAATCGTTCAGCATTGTCAGAAAGAATATCCACAGATGACTCACATATTTTTATTTACTTAAATGACATTCATTGCTAGTTACTATTATTTAATGCTATCTTCCATCTTTTTGTATCATTGAATACTATTATTATTGCTCAAGTTCATTACCACTTGGTCAAAGATACATATTATCTTTCATAAAACCGATAACTGAATCTTTTGGATATTATTATTTGCTAAGTTTGACTCTTTATTTAAATCTAATTGGATGAACCAAGAACTATATTTTTGGCCAAATAGTTTGGCACCGTATGTGAGGATTTCTTAGCTAATATTTTAGTTTCCTTTAGTTCAACAACTCACGTGACTCACTAACCTAACACACCACAAGATCTTTATCTTTCTTTGCACGTATGGAAACCTACATGGCAGGTGACCAAGGAGATAAGACTAAAGTGATTGGTGATTTTCCTGGCAACCTCATGAACGCTGTCAACGGGAGCTGTTAAACGCTAGGCGATGACATGACACTCACTACCTCCCCCAGGCGTGAGAGGTCGCCTTCCCCCATTTCATAATAACAAAACCAAACAAAAAAGTGGCCTCCACATCCATAGAAGAGGGTATGCCACTGGCCATGAAAAAGCTCCCCGAGACATGGATGACCGATACGTTAGATGTCATCGGCGGCTTTCCAGCTATGCCCCATGACCCCTTGGACGCGCCCCATGGCGTCCTGGTAAGCCTCCCAACTCTTAGAGCCACAGACGACCCTGTGGTCTTGGTTGCACCAAGTGACAAGAGGCATGTGCCTCTGGCACCCCACCGATATCCCTCGCCAGTGCCCAGCCGCAGGCAGCTGCCAACAGTGTTGCGCGCGATGATAATGCCTTGCGTAGATCGTTATGCCAAAGACAAGATTGCTGATAACAGACTTGTTTCTACCTTGTAGAAAACTAAGTCCTATTCATTGTAAATATAGAGTAGCTTTATTTCATAGATTTTCATTATGATTCTCTAGTTTATTTAGGTAAAGTCTTCTAACTTTGGTTTATCCTTTTTTGCAATTTTAGGGGGGATCAAGCACTCAAAACTTTCTAGCAAGCAAACAATTCTCTGTACTGGTGCCTCTCCCCCTCGACATCGCGTTGCCTTTCTGTAATAGCTTTAATTAATGCAATCAGGCTTTCTTTCAATTCTCATTTATAATATCTCAATTTCTCTTGACATTGGTTTTCCCGTACGGCACTGACAATCTCGTCTAGCATACGGAGGGGACCTCAGTTGGTGGACAACAACTGCATTGACATCAGTTGCTTAGCCTTACGTCACCCTTCTAAGGAATCTTAGAAAGGCGCTGCGTAACAGTTGGCATCAGAGCCTAGGCTCCACATCGGACGAGGGAACACATTGCCATTTCCACCATTTCTGACCATGGTGAATCATGAGGACCGCATTGCGGCCCTTGAATAAACAGTTGACGTATTACGACCCATCGTGGATACGATGCCTAAACTAAGAACTAGCCTAGTGCAAAGGTTGGACGACCTGGACCGCCGAATGCTCCAGGACAAAGTTGACATAGAAAACATCAATCGTGACTCTGAAGGAGACCGGCAAACGGCAGCCACAGAGGCCGCCAAATTTTTTGGTAAATTCGAGGGCCTCCAACAGGAGCATGCCGAGGATTTAACATACAAGGCACAAGAGGCAGATAGGATGACTGCATGTAACAAACTATAGAAAACTTGACATGCGAGCTTAATGTTGTCAATGCTGCTTTACAAGGCTTGCTTCGAGGAGGTGGAAACCAAATCGGGAGTGCTGTGAACCTCGCCCCCGTGGCACAAAAACTAAAAATTCCTGAGCCAAAGCCATAGAAGAAGCTAAAAAGGTAGAAACTTCTCTCATATATCTTTAGGGTGATGCTAAACTCTGGTGGCGGGTGAAGTACGAAGCCATCAGGGCCGGTGAAGATGCTTTGTAGACATGGGATGAACTGAAGGCATCCATACGCCTACAGTTCTTCTCCGAAAATGTTCAGTACAATGCCAAGCTAAAACTAAAGGAGCTCCGCTAAACCAAATCAGTGCGGGATTACGTGCGAGAATTCCCAACGCTCATGTTGAACATACGAGACATGGGGGACAAATAAAAACTCTTCACATTCCTGGAAGGGTTAAAACCTTATGCCTGTATGGAGCTGCAAAAACAAAGGGTATATAACCTACCCAAGGCAATCCAAGCAGTGGAATGCCTTGGGGACTATCAAGTGGAAACTCAGAAGGATGGGCCCCAACCGCCTGTCCGAGCGGGATATAAAGGGGGCCAGCCAAGCAATGGTGGCCCTAGAAGAAGTAGGGGAGATCAGAGTGCAACCAAATCCAAGACTCCTTCCTCAAGCAGCAGTAGTGTTGCATCAAACAACAATGATCAGGGGAGAAAACCCCTTTCAGGATGTCGTCATTGCGGCGGGCCACATTGGAATAATGAATGCCCACATGCACATATGAACGCCCATCAAGATTTTGATGATGGGACGTATGTCGAAGCAGATGATGCGGAGTAGACCGAACTAGTAAGTGCCATCAATGCAATTGTTGGCTCTATTTCTGAGGCATTAGCGGGAACCAGTGCTCGTACCCGTAAGAAGAAGGACCCTTCCCAATCACCAAGAAAAGGGAAAAATATGACGTATCAGAGGACTCCTCTTAAACAAGAGAGGACCTTAATGTTTGTTGAACTTAAGGATGCAGAGCAGCACTATGCCGCCCACGAGAAAGAATTATTGGTTGTTGTTTGTTGCTTCCCCTTTGGAGGCACTATCTGCTGGGAACCCCATTCGTGGTCAAGACAAACAACACAAATGTTAGCCATTTCGTGACCCAACCGAAGCTGAATGGTCGACAGGCATGGTGGCAGGAACTCCTAGTGGAATTTCACTTCAACCTCGAGTACCGAAGTGGGAAGACTAATCATGTCGTTGATGCATTCAGTCGAAGAGATGACCTAGCATCGGTGAGCCTACTTGTCACCCTAAGGGGGAGAGAAGTATCCACCACCATAAAAGACCATATACATGATCTAATCATCAAGGATCCTGCTGCTAAGTATTTGGTTGGTATGGTAGGACAGGGCAAGACTCGCCAGTTCTAGATGGAAGATGGTTTCCTGAAAGTGAAAGGGAATTAACTTTATGTTCCTAAAGGAGGATATCTGCGAAGGACTCTTCTGGAGGAATGCAATGATACTTTGTGGGCCAGCTATCTCGGTGAAGAACGCATCATGGCATTACTTCGATGTGCATATTATTGGCCGATGATGTCGCTCAGTATGTGAGGACTTGTCTAGTATGACAGAAAGACAAGACATGTTGTCTGACACAAGCGGGACTCTTGGAACCACTTGTTGTCCCAAAGAGACCTTGGGAAATTGTTTCCCTAGATTTCATCACCAGATTGCCCATGGTCAGAGATCTCACAACTATCTTGGTTGTGGTGGATCAATTTTCCAAGTATGCTACCTTTATTACATCCCCACAATATATATCAGCAGAAGATACTACTTGACCCTTCTTCTCTCGTGTCGTCAAATAGTGGGGCCTGCCCAAATTCATCATTAGTGATCGTGACTCACGCTTCACAAGCAACCTTTGGATGCAAATCTTTAATTGCCTCGGGTCAAAATTGAGTCACATCTCAAGTTTTCATCGGTAATCTGATGGCTAGACGGAGCAATTCAATGGTATGCTAGAGGAATATCTCTGCCACTTTGTAACAAGATCACAGAAGAATTGGGTGAAGCTTATGGATGTTGCTCAACTGTGTTTCAATTCCCAAAAGCGCTCTAGTACAAACAAAAGCGCTTTTGAAATTGGTGTCAGGAAGCAACTACTACTCCCACACACTGTGAATGCACCAAATATGTCAAAATCTCATCGAGATGCTAGCTTCTCAAAAAAAATGGAAGCAAAATTTGGAGATAGTGCGGAGCTATATGGTCAAGGTTTCAAAAGCGGATGAAAAGGCATGCTGATCAAAATCATCGCTTTGTTGAATATCAAGTAGGAGACAAAGTGATGGTCAAAATTCTAAAGTGGTACTTGTTTGCAGGGGTCCATTACCCGCGCCTATTGCAAAAATACATTGGACCCATGTCCATTGAAAGACGCATTGGGAAAGTTGCATACCAGGTGGATATCCTGGTTTGGTGGAAAATCCATCGCGTCTTCCATGTCACCCTTCTGAAACCTTTTCGGACAGACACGGAGGACCCTTCACGGATCCAACTCATAATACCAAGTATTTGAGGCCCCAATTCAATCGGGAAAATGCATGTTGAAGCTATACTTGATGATTGGGTGATTCAAGCCTCAAGGAAGTATCACCAAGAGTTTTTGGTGAAAGGGAAGGGTTGTCATGTAGAGGAGAATACTTGGGAAAGGGGAACAAGCCTCAAAGCCGACAAGAGCCCAATTGAATATTATCTAATAAGTAAGGGACTAAGGACGTCGCCAACTCAGGTGGGGGAGAAATTCATGCTCGGCTTTCCATCCATGCCCCATGACCCCTTGGACGCGGCCCGTGGCGTCCTCGCAAGCCTCCCAATGCCTAGCGCCACGGACGGCCCCGTGGTCTTGTTTGCGCCAAGTGACAAGCGCGCATGTTCCTCTGGCACCCCACTGATATCCTTTTCCAGCGCCCAGCCTCAGGCAGCTGCCAACAGTGCCGCGCGCAATGACAATGCCGCGCGTAGATCGTGATGCCAAAGACAAAATTGCTGATAACAGAATTGTTTCTACCTTGTAGAAAACTAAGTCCTTTTCATTGTAAATAAAGAGTAGTTTTATTCCATGTATTTCCATTATGATTCTCTATCTTATATAGGTCAAGTCTTGTAACTTTTGTTTAATATTTTTAAGCATTATTAGGGGGATCAAGCATTCAAAACTTTCTAGCAAGCAAACAATTCTCTGTACTTGTGTCTCTCCCCCTCGACATCGCGTTGCTTTTTCGTAATAGCTTTCATTAATGAAATCAAGCTTTCTTTCAATTCACAATTATGTTCTCTTAATTACTCTTGACATTGGTTTTCCTGTACGGCACTGACAATCTCGTCTAGCGTATGGAGGGGACCTCAGTTGGCGGACAATAACTGCACTGACATCAGTTGCTTAGCCTTACGTCACCCTTCCTAGGAATCTAAGGAAGGCGCTGTGTAACAATAAGTGTGCTCAACAAACCTGCTTCATGTACGACCACGGAGATCAAGAACCCGCACACTGCAACAAGCAGATGAGCAGGACGACCAACCAACATCAGGTATAAATCATAATATTACTAACAGTGCAGGAAACAACATCCTCGTTGATGTTCTAGAGAGGATGGAAAAAATGGAGAATGAAAACAAAACGCTTAGAGATCAAATGAAAGAACACCAAGAACGAGCTGACAAGATATCGGCCGCCCCAAGCTACTTTCAAAGAGGGACGCCAGTAGATTCATAGAACAGCCATATAGCAAGGAAGCAGCCCCACATGCCATACAAAAGACCTTCAAAATGCCTCCATACCTCAGGATATATGACCCCGAAGATCACGTGACTCATTACGTCACCGCTGTAAAGGGTAACGACCTCACCAAGGAATAAGTGTCTTCCATTTTGCTGAAGAAATTTGGAGAAACCTTCACGGGAGGAGCATTAACGTGGTATTTACAGCTACCAACCCATTCCACAGAAACCTTTGAAGAAATGGATGATAAGTTGGTAACGGCGCATGTCAGGGTCAAGAAGGTCGAAATAAGAGTAAACGACATTTCGCCATCAAATAGTCCTTAGGATAGAGACTGGTGGACTTCCTCGCTCGATTCAACAGGGTAAGGATGACCTTACCAAATGTGTCCGAAGGGATGGCAGTCGCTGCCTTTCAGAACAGGTTGACTAGAGAAGCTTTACGAGCAACCAGAAGATTGCTGAGCCGATTGATGAAGTACCCTCCAACCACTTGGGATGAAATCCACAATGCTTACCGTGCCGAAGTCCGAGAAAATGATGACGGCCTCAATAGATCAACTCGACAGCTCATCTCGATACAAGTCGAGCCCAGGAAAGAACGAAGAGACAACATAAGCAGGGATAACCCGGAGTCACGACCAAATAGGGAACTACATCAGCCATACATTAGTCCCCCCCTCCCCCCGCCTTTCTTCTGTTATGATGAAGGCCCATCTAGGCCGAGGACGGGGAGTCACCGCAATGAGAGAGGTATGCCCCCTTATTATCTGCTCACAGATTTTGTGTGTCACCTACATTAATAGTCTATGCCCTAGAGAGACTCGGAAAGAAGGTGAAGTGGCCTCCAAAAATGAGGTCTGACTCGAGCACCAGAAAATCCGACACCCTCTACGAATTCCACCAAGAACACGAACACAAGATAGAAGACTACACTGCCCTGAGGCAAGAGGTTGTGAACATGTTGTAGCAACGATACCTAAAAGTGTTGATGAGCGATGAGGGGAGAAACAAATTCGCCAGAGGTCGTGAACGTCAAGGAAGCCACCATCGCCAGCTCGATGGTCATCGGCGGCACTGATGATGTCTCCATAAACATCGTCAAATTCACTTCCACTCATAACCTCAAAGGGTCTATCACGCACGAACGGTATGAATGACTCGAAGAAAGTATCATCTTCGACGTTTGAGATGCCGACAATTTGAATTTCCCTCACAACGATGCTCTCGTCATTTCTTTATGAATTTTAGATATTAATGTCAAAAGTATCATGGTTGACAATAGGAGTGTAGCATGCATTATCCATCCCCGAGTCCTCACCTAGATGAGACTCGAGGATAAGATAGTGCCACGCTGCATCACACTAATGGGATTCAATAATGTAGTTGAACGGACATCGGGCGAAATTAAACTCCCCGTCTTGGTCGGCTGCATAACTCTGGAGACAACGTTCAACATCATGGACCAAGCCGCCGCATACAATGACATAGTTGGACGACCATGGATACATCCCATGAGACTCGTCCCCTCTAGCTTATACCAAGTAACCAAATTCCTAATGCCTTGGGAATATTTAGAATACAAGGAGAACACCACACGCCCCAGGAATGCTACCGCATCTTAGACAACACGACAACCCAATAGAAGAAAGACAACGAAAAAGAAGCACATCAATCAACGGGGTCGAGGCCAATGGAAGAAGAGACCAGGGACGTCATCATGGAACCCGAAATGGTTGAATCCACGGGCTCAACCATAGAAGACCTCGACCCCGTTCAATTAGACCCTAGAGCCTCTAGCAAAAAGTCCTACATCGACTCTAAACTCCGAGAGCCAGGTAAATTAAGTCAGTTTTTAATAACTAATTCGGATGTGATTGCCTTCAGCCATGAAGATACGTTGGCATCCCCAAGGGCATTGCCACACACAAATTAAACATCAATCTATTCTAAGCCCCAGTAAGTCATTTCAGACGAAAATTCAACCCTGCCATCAACAATGCCTTCCATGAAAAAGTGGAGAAACTTTTAAAAAAATTCCTCTATAAGGGAGTTGAAATACCCCAAGTGGATTGACAACATAGTGAAAGTCTATATCGACAACATACTAGTCAAGTCCGTAAATGAGGAGGACCATATCGACCATTTGAATGGAGCTTTCGACATACTAAGACAGTACAAAATGAAACTAAACCTAAAGAAATGCTCGTTTGGTGTAGCCTCGGGGAAGTTCTTGGGCTCCTTAGTATCACAACAGGGGATTGAAGTCAACCCACACCAAATCAAAGATATCGAAGGGATACCGAAGCTCCTGACTACCAAGAATCAAGTCCAAAGGTTGATTGATCGAATTGCTTCCCTATCGAGATTCATCTCGTGGTCATCTGACAGATGTCACATATCTTTTTGCGTACTCAAAAAGGAAAAAGGCCTCGAGTGGACACCCGAGTGCGTACAAGCTCTACGAGAACTGAAGGCGTATTTGTCATCATCACCTCTGCTCTCAAAGTCCTAACCCCGAGGAACATCTTCTCGTCTACCTAGTCGTCTCCGAAGTGGCAGAAAGTGCAGTCCTGACCTGAGAAAGTAAACGTACGCAATCTCCCATTAATTACATTAGCAAAACTCTTGTCGACGCCGAGATGAAGTACCCACACCTCGAGAAACTGGCCCTAACACTAGTCATAGCTTCACAAAAGCTTAGACCCTATTTCTAGTGCCACCATATCTCGATATTTACCACTTTTCCTCTAAGAGGAATTTTACATAAACTCGAATTATCGAGGAGGATGGTCAAGTGGTCCATCGAGCTAAGCGAGCACGATATCACATATCAGCCGCGAACAACGATAGAGTCGTAAGTGCTCGCCGACTTCATCGCAGACTTCACCAATAATTCATGACGTTGAGAAGGAAGTCATCTAAGATTCTCTTCAAACACAAGATCTTTTGGTCCTATACACCGACGGTGCATCCAACGCTTCCGGATGCGTATTCAAACTCGTACTCGAGGCCCCACCGGTGATGTAATTCGCGAGTCCACTAGATGCCCAAATACGACTAACAATGAGGCCGAGTGTGAGGTCGAATTTTAGGATTAAGACTAGCACTCAAGTATGGGGAAAAGTGATTGAAACTCCGTTGTGATTCCCAACTCATAGTCAACCAAGTCACAGGGACTATCTAAATCAAAGAACAAAGATTGCAAAATTATTAGGCTGAGAACTGTAAGCTGCTGCCCAAGTTCGATGAATGTCATCTCGACTAGATCCTGCGTGCGTAGAATGTTGAAGCGGACGACCTCGCCAAATTGGCCGCAGCCACCAAAAGCATCATTACCAGGGACAAAAGTGTAGTCCACCTTCTCAACTCATCGCTAGAGCAAATCGAGGTAAGATTTGTAAGGTTAACTTGGGATTGGCGCAATCGTATTATCTCCCACTTATAGGATGACACACTCTCAAACGACAAAAAGGAAGCCAAAAAACTAAGAATGCAAGCAGCCACATACGATCTCCTTCATAGGAACCTATAAAAGGGGACATACGGCGGCCCTCTAGATAAATGTTTGGGCCCAAACCAAACCCAGCACGTCCTTGAAGAAGTCCATGCAGACCATTACGACGCTCACTCCGGTAATCAAGCACTCGTTAGGTGTCTTATACGTGCAGGATACTATTAGCCCACCATGAAAAAGGACGCCTCAGAATTTGTGAAGAAATGCGAAAAATGTCAGAAACACGTCCCAATAATTCACCAAGCAGGCAAACATCTCCACTCAGTCATCTCTTTGTGGTCGTTCATCAAGTGGGGAATGGACATCATGCCCCCCCCCCCCCAGCAAGGTTAGATAATGTACGATTCCTTTTGGTTTTAACTGACTATTTCTCTAAATGGGTCGAAGCAGAAGCGTTCACCCAAATATGCGAACAATAGGTAATCACCTTCATATGGAGAAACATCATTTGTCGATTCGGCCTACCCAAGGAGATCAGTTGCGACAACGGACCCCATTTCACGGGAAAGAAAATCGCTGAATTCTTTGAGAAGTGGCATATTAAGAGAATACTCTCCACCCTATATCACTCGGCGGGTAACGAGAAAGAAGAATCCTCCAACAAGTACATATTAAACATCATGAAGAAAAATCTTGATGACGCCAAGGGATTGTGGCCGAAAATACTCCTGGAAGTATTATGGGCATATAGAACCACCCCAAAGACAAGCACAAGAGATACACCCTACTCTCTGGTCTATGGGACTGAATCATGCATACCAGTCAAAGTTGGAGAAACCAGCCTAAGGTACGCCCATGAAAGCGGTATTAGTAATTACGAGAGTAGAATGCAGGAACTCGATGAGATTGGCGAATGAAGAGATATGGCATACATAAGGATGGTCGCCCAAAGGCATCAAGCAGAACGTTACTGCAACAATAAAGCAAAGATCCGGTCGCTCAAAGTCAGGGACTACGTATTCAAAGCCAAAACTCAAGCAAGCAGAGATCCACGGGAAGTCAAACTAGGAACAAACTGGGACAGCCTGTAGAAAATTACAGCCAAAGCAAACAAGGGTTCGTTCTAATTAGAGACGACGGAAGGAAAACAATTATAGAACTTTTGGAACATCAGCCACCTAAAATACTTCAACTTCTAAAAGGAAGAGGCGCCACAAGTCATACTCGTTTCCCCTCACTTGAGTTTTGTCCCATTAGGGTTTTCTCAAGGAGGTTTTTAACGAGGTGACAAAAAGGACACTTTGAGTCAAAGTTTGCGAGTGAGGGACTATTTTTCTCTTTCATTTCCTGACTCTTCAATACTCTCCAAGTCGAACAATGAAGGGACTAGATAGACTAGGACTGGAATGCCAGTCAATGCCCAAAATTTGTTACTTTCTCCAATCATGTAACTAGAGCAACAACGTCAAAGTAATAAGAAATGCACGTTCATCAAAAACACATTAACAAAAGGTTAAGTTCGGCCTAGCTCGAACAACACCTATCGGCCCTCGGTCGCACATTAATAAAAGGTTAAGTTTGATCTAGCGTGAACAACACCTATCGGCCCTCGACCGCACCTTAACAAAGGTTAAGTTTGACCTAGCTCAAACAAACACCTATCGGCCCTCGGCCGCACCTTAACAAAGGTTAAGTTCAACCCAGCTCAAACAAATACTTATCGGCCCTCGGCCATACCTTAATAAAAGGTTAGAATTCGATCAAGTTCGAACATTACCTATCATCCCTCAGCCGCAATCTAAAGAGATAAAAATTGAACCAAGTTCAAATGACACATATTGTCCCTCTGCCACGTTTCGATCGAAGGTTAAACTTAAAAAACGAGAAGCCACGTCTGACCAAGTCTAAACCTAACCAATAAATCCTTAGACATACTTGATCTATATGGGCAATGGGGTGATTCTACCCATAATTATTCAACCCAAAGACTACGATAAGATAAAGGATGATAGCGAAAGTATGAAGGTGCAAAAAACACAAAGTACATAAACAAATCATGGTAAACAAGAAAGGCACAGATGAAGCAAAAACAAACTTTGAAATTTATAGACAAAGGATTCTTACGAAGGCTTTTGAAGACACCGGTAAAAATACACAAAATTATAAAAACAAACTACTGATGGCCATCACCATCACAACCCACAGCATCCTCAGCGGTCCGGTATTCAATGTCGTCACTGCCTCGATCTTCAACGCTCTCTCCATTCTTGCTCTGAGGGTTAATAGAATCGTACCAGGCCTCATCCTCAAGGTGATCTATAGCGTCCTCCCCGCCCTAATCTTCTTCGCCAGGGCGAGGCATAGCTAGTTCACAGCCACAAGCAACCCGAGCCTCGCGATCCTTGACCCGAACATTCTTAAAATCTGCAGCAAAAACAGAGCCCGCCATATACAACTCAAGAAACACATCTAGTGAGGCCCCGGCATGAATCCATTCTTAATATAGCTCACAGAGGACGTTGGGGAAGCCAGAAATCGTAGATGAAGAAGGTCGTGCAAGAAGTTTTCCCTTCTCGGTCTTTAGAGCAACAACTCGATCATAAATATCGGAGGTCTTTTTTTCCAACTCCCCAATACTTTCATCAAGACGTTCTTCTTTAGCCCTCATCGTAGACATGTCATTTTCTCGCTCAGAAAGTAGGATTCGATTATAATTCAAGGAACTCCACCCTCCTGCGAGCCTTTGACTGAGCAAATTCTACCTTATCAAGCTCTGCTTCTTGGCGACCTCGCCGCTGAGAGCCTCTGTCTTGAACTGTCACTCTTCAAGTTGGCCTCGCATCTGGACTACTTGGGCTTGGAGATCGCAACATTAGGACTCTACGCCCCTACTAAGATCAAGCTTCTCCTCTTTGCTCCTTAACATCCCTTCAAGGACGCTACATTTCTCTACATCCTACATCAACTCTTCGTCCCTCTTCTTTAAATCCTCCATCAGGACCTACACATCGCCGCCTTCGCGAAGCCGACACCGGAGATCACGGTACCTTCTAAGGCATGTTTTATACTTGTCTTTCAGCTTCACGTAAATATGTTTACATCTCCTCTCCCTTCGAGCACTCTCAATATTTAGAATAACCATCTACAAAATAAAGAAAATGAGTTAGAACTTACAAAGAAACCAAAGCATCAGGAAAAGAATAGGCGATAGTCGTACTTACCCCGAGAGCAAGACCAATAATATTATTCGACAGAGTGCTGTCGTTTATCATCTCGAGGGTCATCAACCCCAAAACAAAGAGGACCAAGGGAAGGGACTACTTCCTCGGTATTTACAAGCAGATTATGATCCATTTGCATCGTAATAGTTTTGGAGCCCCCTTCCAACCTCACCTTAAGTTGAGTAAGTCCCTCGTCAATTATCCTCAACTCACCCAGATTCAAATCGGAGTCAGACCCGACATTATTTTCGGCAACGGCCTTCTCTCTGCCATCATCAGATGAAGGGACATCTATGGAAGCCCTAGATGACGAAGCCTTCTCTTACCTCGGAAGTGCGAGGGCATCGTCAGGTATCCCGCCTTCGACCGTCTCCCCCACGGGACACATCAATGCACTCACATTCATCTCCTCCAAATAAAATACCTTAGAGGCCACTTAAATGCTCTCTCCAATATGCACTATGGACTTCTCTCGAAGAACGAGGTCACTTTCATCCAAGTTTATTGCTACTGGTTTTTCTCCTCCCGTATCCACTACCCTCTACTTATAAGGCATTAGACTATCGTCCTCAAGAGAGATATCATCATCCTTATCAATCAGTGAGAAGAGTTAAGGAGCGAAAGCAATAGACGGAATAGATGCAGGTTCTTGAAATACAGCAACCGATGGAGGGGTCGGTACAAAAACGACGATAGTCGCACTAGGGGAAGAATCCGAAGGGGCATCAGCCTTCCTTCGAAAGGATGGCACTAGTGCCCAGCTCCTTCGAGAAGATCCCTGGCCTAGGAAAGAAACAAACATCAAGTCAGCAAAACGAATTCGCGTACAACGAAAAATGAAATGACCACGAGAAAATAAAAAAAAGTTACCCGTCGAAAGAAGAGCCGATCTGAACTTCTTGATGAAGCTTGGCTAGTTGTGAATCCCTACGACGTGGGGAGGATTTGCTCGACCCAGTCAAAAATGCGCGTGACTAATAGGGGAGGCTGATTGTTGGCTACAAGGGAAGGAAAATCACTTCAATTAATTCTGAACAAGTAAAAGAACGCAAACAAAACGAGCATTTACGTGTGTAAATTCTTTGGGAAATACATTAGCGTTAGCCACCACGTCCTAGGTCCTGACATAGAAAACATTAAGCCAGAACTGGCGACTCGCCTTATCGTCCGTCTTCACCACCAAGTATTTTCCTCCGCGATGGAGAAGATTCAACATCGTCCTCCTATAGAAGCTAGGGGCAAAGAGATGAACCCAATGTTGCAGCGTCATCATGACCCCGGCCAGCTCGGCAAATTCGGTCAGCATTCTAATAATTTCGTAGACGCATGGCGCACGCTAAGTAAGGAAAACATCGTAGTGATGATAGAATTCCTCCACCAACAGAACAAGGGAGAATCGGTGAGGAAGGGATAAACGTATAGATGTGCAGTATCCGGGGCTGTGAACCTGCACCATATCCTCACCAGCCGAGATAAGTTCGATATGGCTTGGGAGGCCGAACTTGGCCTTGAGTTCCGTTAATTCTTTATACGTCAACATCGATAAGAAAATCCCAGGCCGAAATCCGGTGATTTGGTGAGGTCAGACCTAACATCAGGATTGCGGGGGATTATTTCCTCCACTAACGGGAATGCTTCATCATCAACAATGGCATAAGTACCACACCCCCCCCCCTAATGAAAAGGAAACGCAACTGCCAAAGTAGCAACACGACCCCCTTCACCAGCGTTTGATGGTGAGTTAGACATGATGCAAGGTAATAAAAGAAGAATAACAAGCGGGAAAGAATGGCACGAAGTATAGCAACAGAGTGAGGAAAGGAAATTCATAGTGGAAAATGGCAAGAAGAGGGATGGTGCTCTAAAAAGTTAGAAGAAACAAACTTCAAACTCGAGTCCAAAGACCTTTATTTATAGAGATCATGGCACTAAACCCAAAACCAGCTCATCATAATTGGCACCAGAATCGAAATGGTAGATCCAATCAAGGGTCACGCGCGAGTCGAGGCAGCGTATCGGGAATATGCATCATAATGACGCCCGATGTGATGACGTCGTTCTAATACTTGGACATGATAACTCTAACAATCGCACGCGAAACCTGAGGTATTTGAAATATGCGGCCCACAGAGGGCCACGTGGCCTGTTCGATACGATGTTTATGACTCTTGCATCTTACTCGATAAGTTCGACTGAAAATGACATTATCCGCTCATTAAGCTCACCTGCGAGGACGACCTCAATAAGCAGAGGGACTAACTGTATGGGGCAAAATTATCTCTAATATGATCAAACCATGTTAACATTAAGGAGGCATTCGCAAACTATCATGTGTTATCAGTACCACTTCAATAAAGACCCGCCCAAGGTCGAAGTGGTTCCAAAAGTCATGAAGGTTACGGTCGACATCAAGGATCAAGGTCAAGAAGTCGACGTGGATCACGGTCGAGGTCGAGCATCCTAGACAGGGTTATAAAGGCTAGTTTTAGGATAGAACAAAAAAGAGAATATTCTAGTGGATATTCTCTGTACCTGTACCATTAGGGTTGTTAGGAATATGTTCCCTATAAGTAGAACAATACACAATAATAGGGGACATGAGATATTCATTTGTAAAAAATACATTGACTTTATAAAGAGAATCTGACCCTATTACAAGCATACGAAAACAACCTTTTCACTAAGATTCTTATCTATCTTTTCCACTTGATCCAAGAACAACCTGAATGTTCAAAGGCTCATCACTTATTCATCATTGTCAGAAAGAATATCCACAGATCTCACCCCTTTTCGGGTGACTCGCACGTTTTTATTTACTTAAATGTCATTCATTGCTATTTATAGTATTATTTAATGCTATCTTCCATCATTTTAAATCAGTGAATATTATTATTATTGTTCATGTTCATTACCACTTGGTCAAATATACATATTATCTGTCATAAAATCGATAACCTTATTTTGGATGTTATTATTAGTTAAAATTGTCTCTTTTTTATTTAAATCTAATTGGTTGAACCAAGATTTTTTTTTTTTTTTGGTCAAACACGGTCAATTATGTAACTTTCTCTATAAAAAAAAATAAACACCAAATTATAAAAAGATTATGGTAAAGAATATCCAGCTAACTTAGTTCCTTAATACCTAAGATTGTAGAAGTGTTTAAAAAAAAAAAACTTGTCACTATGATCTTATTCCACTAAGTCAAGGAATGTTGCTTCTGATTTTCTTATAGTTCATTGAAATTGTGTGTTTAATGCTTTTCTCTTCCTTCCCGATTGATTTCCTAATGTAATGATTTTGTCACAAAGAGAAAAAAGAAGAGTCAAAACGTGATGAATGATGATCAACCAAGAATACACACCACGTGAAGGAAGGATTCTCTATGCGTGGTGCCCAAGTACAAATAGAGGTAAAATTCCAATATATAAAGCCCACATTTCTTATCATAAAACCACCACTAAAAATAAAATTTAATTTATAACCATAAAAAATTAAATTACTTACTACTTGATTTGGAGAAACAAGTAATCTGATTAAACCCATTACAGCTCAGATCTACCCATATATTCGGGCGACCAAGTTTGCTAGTATATCGCTCAATTAGCTATTGAATCCTCAAGTTCCGCGTATAAATACACAACCTATGACTACAACTCTCCCTGTCTTTGTCCCCTGTCTTTTGTCATAACTGAGTTCAATAAACCTTCTATTCCCCGAGTCACAACATAACACCGAGTCCCCCAAAAATGTACGACGTCTCAAAAATGCAGAACACGGCATCAACCTTATTCTCGGCGTACGCTTCTTTAGCGGCGTCAATGATGCTTGTTCGCACGATGGCTAACGATATCATCCCTAAATCCCTCCTCACTTACATCCAATCAGCTATCAGTTATCTCTTCACTCCACTTTCTAGCCAGCTCACTATCATCGTCGACGAACAGTGTGGTATGACCCGAAACCAAGTGTACGAAGCCGCCGAAATTTACCTCCGTACAAAGATCGGCCCAAACGCTGACCGAGTCCGAGCTCACAAAACTCCTAAACAGAAAAACATCAACGTTAGCATAGAGAAGGGTGAAGAGATCAGTGATGTATACGGCGTCGTACAGTTGAAATGGAAATTGGTTTCTGTTGAGCCCCAGGACCGAAGTTATACCCCGGAAAAAAGATTTTTCGAGCTCAGTTTTAATAAGAAGTTTAAAGAAAGTGTGTTGAATGAGTATTTACCTTTTGTGTTGACTAAGGCTAAGGAGATTCAAGATAATGATAGGGCTGTGAAATTGTACACAAGGGATTGTCCTTGTGGTAATGATGATGATGGGTATGGTTATGGGGGTGGGGGTGTCGGTGGTGGGGTTTGGGGTTCTATTAATTTGGACCATCCTGCAACTTTTGATACTTTGGCTATGGAACCTGATATGAAGAAGATGATAATTGAGGATCTTGATAGATTTGTGAAAAGGAGAGATTTTTATAAGAAAGTTGGTAAGGCTTGGAAAAGAGGGTATCTTTTATACGGACCTCCAGGGACTGGGAAATCTAGCTTGATTGCTGCCATGGCCAATTACTTGAAGTTTGATATTTATGATTTGGAACTAACCAGTTTGTATTCTAACTCCGAATTAAGAAGGATTTTGATCTCCACTTCGAACCGATCTATTATTGTGATAGAAGATATTGATTGTAGTGTGGAAATGCACGATCGTAACCTTGGGCATCAACCCGCTGACACTAAGGTCTGATTTCATCCCCTGTCCCCGAATTTTATTATCTTTTTCTAAATCATAAATAGTACTCCCTCAGTTTTAATTTGTATGATGATTTTTAACAGAATTTAAGTAAAAAGATAGATTTTTGAAGCTATAAATCATAGGTGTTATTTTTTTTGGAATAGACTAAAAGGAGAGAATATCATATAAATTGGGACTGGTGGGAGTATTTGTTTAATCTATTAGTTGATAAATTTAAGAGATGAGTCAATTTCTCAATGTTGATTTTGTTTTTTACTGCAGTTAACGTTATCTGGTTTGTTGAACTTCATTGATGGATTGTGGTCCAATTGTGGGGAAGAAAGAATTATTGTATTCACAACCAATCGTAAGGAGAAATTAGATCCAGCACTATTGAGACCTGGTCGAATGGATATGCATATTCATATGTCCTATTGTACTAATCAGAGTTTCAAGATTCTGGCTTTTAACTACCTAGGCGTTCATGACCATAGACTGTTCGGGGAAATTGAAGGCCTAATCAAGAATGTAGAGGCAACCCCTGCAGAAATTGCAGAGGAACTAATGAGAAGTGAGGATGCTGATGTTGCTCTTGAGGGAGTGCTTAATTTGCTCAAACGAAAAGCCGATGAAGCCAATCGAATCAAGGACGAGAAGAGTCCGAGCACCCCTGAAGGCGATGAGAAGGACAAGATTGAGGAAGAAAAGGTTGATGAAGGTGAAACTCAAGAATCTAAAAGATTGAGAACTGAAATATTGGTACATACTTTGAGAAACCAAAGGAGAGAATGATTTGAATGGTATAGGTACTATAGTACTGCTATTTCGTGATGCTTAATGTGTACAAAGATGCACTTCGTTTTTCTTGTTTTTGATCAAATAGAAGTGCACGGTAATATGAGTAAATAAACTAATTGCAATGCAGAAGTTATTGTAACAAATGTTGGGGCTAGGGGGTGCTTTCGGTTCTGCACTACAGTATGAATCTAATATTATTACTCCTAGTATCGTATTAGCCTTTTATGGATCAATTGTAGTACATAATGTTTTTTCACTGAAGGGAGCCATGGAGCAACGATAAAATTATTTTCATCTGATTCATAGGTCACGGATTCGAGCCGTAAAATTAACCTTTGATGCTTGCGTCAAAGTAGATTGCTCACGTTACAACCCTTGTGATCCCTTAGCCGGACCCTTGGGATACTTTATGCACCGAATTGCTCTAACGACTTTATGTTAGGTCACTCACAATCTTAATTTGCTTTTCACATTGTTTTTCTACTTCAGCCTTGAAACCCTTAAAAGGCTTCTAACGCTTCGCTCTTATTATAAAGCATGTAGAGATACATGTACGATGAGTAATCATCTATAAAGGTGATAAAGTATTTCTGACTATATGTATTCATGTCTAGACAACATATGTCATTATCTATGATTTCTAATATGGTTGAACTTCTCTTATTACCTTTTTTGATTTGTTGGTCTTGGCTTTAATGAAGTCCACACAAGTATCAAAACCAGTATAATCTATAGCACCAAGTATAAATATAAAAATAATACTATAAATAAATATTAAATTTCAACACTTAAAACTTAAAAGGTCTTTGTAACGAGCCCTTAGGGTATATCTCATGGCTTGACTCCATCCATCTGTTTGAGGAACTGAGAACTAGGGTTTTGAATTGCTCCAAGACAAAGAATTTATAGAATTGTGGATTAGTTGACAAGGATCTTCCTCGAGGCATTCAAATAGTTATTCTACCTCTGATTTTTTTGAGATTCACATTAAGTGAACTTTGAATATTCTATTATGTACTCCCTTCGGTCCAAAATAAATAATTTTTTACCTATTTTTAGATAGATTAAGAAATTCACTTTTTAGCATTAATTAGTAATAAAATTGATCATATTAACCTTTACGATCCCACATAAATACTCATAACATATACTCCAACACTATTTACTCTAAGGACAATGTAGAAAAAAATAATTAATTCATTCTTGAAATCTGAAAAATCACTTATTTTGGACCACAAGAAAAAGACCAGAAAATCACTTATTTTGGACCGGAGGGAGTATGTTTCACCATTTTAAATGTTATTGCAAGTTATAGTTCATGTAGCTTCACTACAAAAGATAGTAATAAATTAACTTAATCATATTTACAACAACAAAAATCTAGTAAAAATTCAATAACGGGAGTCTAGGAAGGGTAGAGTACACGCAAACCTTACCCCTATTCCGGAGGAGTATAAAAGATGTTTCCGAAAGACCATCGGCTCAAGAAGAAGAAAATAAACAATAGACGTTAGAGCAGTGACAACAATAAAAGCCAGAAAAATAAAATAATATTAGCATCCTAAGAAACAGAAAATAAATGTAAAAGCAATACTCCCTCCGATCCAAAATAAGTGATTTTTTGTCTATTTTCACACAGATTAAGAAATTCACCTTTTAACATTAATTAGCAATTAAATTGACCGTATTAACCTTTACTATCTCTTCACATAAACACTCCTATCACATACTCCAACACTATTTACTTCAAGGGCAATGTAGGGAAAAAAATAATTAATTAATTCCTGAAATCTGAAAAAAATCACTTATTTTGGACCGCAAAAAAAGACCAAAAAACCACTTATTTTGAACCGGATGGAGTAACAATAACTAGTACTAAAGTCCTAGAAAATTGAGTGGAAGGTAAACCACTAACAACCCAGGGCGAAACATTATAAGTCTAGTCTTGCCCCGTAAACAACATAGAAAAACGGCCAACTCCCTCCTAATTTTAATTTAAAAATTAGCTTAATTAACATCCCGATAATCAGATTCGGACCCCAAGACTACTACTTAAAGGTTTTAGGACCCAAATGGTCCAAGTCAGCCAATTAGGGGTGATCGACTGCAACGATGGGGCTGGTCTTTAAATATTACTATTTATTTTTATGTGTTTAAAAATGACAGGGTTTTCTCATTCGGATGGTTAGATTTTGTGTTATATTTACTCTATCGATATTACACATAAATTATGGTGGATGTCTATCTTCCTCCATGATCTTCCTCCCAAATTTTAATGACATATTCAATGAAATATTTCTTCACGTTTCGTGCTTATATAAAGGCATTGTAATAGTGGAAAGAAAACACAATTGAAGAAGAAATAAAATCTCTTCCTTATCTTTATCTCCATTTCTTGTTCATGTTTTACTAAATTGCTTTTATTTTATAACACGTTCTCAGCACGAGACTCTACCATCTCAAGAAACTCTTTGAGAAGACTAAGGTATAAATTTTCTCCTCTTTTAATTGTTACTTATTATATGAAAAGAAAGTTTGTTGCCCATAAAATTTCGGGCAAAAATTATATGACATGAGTGTTGGATGTTGAAATCCATTTAGATGCAATGGGTCTTGAAGACGCCATTAAATATACAAATAAAGCATCTACCTAAGAGTGTGCCAAGGCCTTGATTTTCTTGCGCCATTACCTTGATGAAGAATATCTCACAGTAAAAGATCCACTTGTATTGTGAAATGACTTAAAGGAAAGATATGACAACTTAAAGTTGGTCACTCTTCCACAAGAACTATTTTATTAGGCTCATCTGAAGCTCCAAGACTTTAAATCTGTTTCTGAATATAATTGTGAGATGTATAGGATTAATTGAAACTCTGTGGAGATAGTTCAACATTTCATGCCTCCAATTTGGTCTTGCAACAGCAGTACCGAGAGAATGGTTTCAAGAAGTACTTACGAAACAACGACTTGATTATGAGAAATCATGAAAATCGACCCACTGGGTCTATACCATTGCCTAAAGTGGATGAGGTGCATTCCCCTTATGCTAAGCATGGAAAAGGTCGTAGCCTTGTTCGTGGCCCTGGACAACGAAGAAATTCTCCTAGTGTTAGTCATTCCCCAAAGAAAAATAACTTCCAAAAGGGGAAGGGAAAGATGAGAAGCCAAAGCCAAAGTCAAAGGGTTCAAAAATTGAATGTTATCATTACAGTGGAAAAGAGCATTGGACAAATATTATTTGCATACCAAAATATTTGGTTGAGCTATATCAAGCATCTCGAAAGAATAAAGGACTTGAAGCTAATTTTGTCTATGACAATGAATTTGACATCATCTACTTGGATAAACGTTCAATTGTAAAAATATTTGCTTAATGATTCATGTACGACACATACAATATTTATTTAATTATGTGTAAGGCAGATGTTACTACAGTATCATATAGAATGCAATGTTCTCCTACAAGTCCAAGAGGAACTTGTTGAGTTTTAAAAGAAATTTGTTGAAATGAATTTCATATTGAGACAATAGATGAGAATAATATCGAATATCTCATTGTTACCAAGAATGTCTCTAGACAAAAAAAAGAGTTATTGAGAAGTTCTAATCTTTTATCTTATGGCCTGTATTGGACAAGAATTAGTGCAATTGAGGCTCATTCTATCGTAAACTAAAATGTTATTGATTCCATTATTTTTGTACTTTGGCACGATCGATTGGGACATCCTGGATCAATTATCATTAGACGAATTATGAAAACCTCAAATAGGCATCCATTAAAGAATTTAAAGATTCTTTAAATAATGAATTTTCTTGCACTTCTTGTTATCCAGGCAAGTTAATTATTAGATCATCACCAACAAATGTTTGAATTAAGTCCCCTGCGTTTTTGGAACGTATACATTGGGAATATTTGTGGACCTATTCACACACCTAGTGGCTCGTTTAGATATTGTATGGTCTTAATATATGCATCTTCTAGATGATCTCATATGTGCCTATTATCATCTCGCAACCTAGTTGCAAAATTAATGAAACAAATAATTCGATTATGGGCACTGTATCCCGATAATTCAATTAAGTCTATTCGACTTGATAATGCTGCCGAGTTTTCATCCCAAGCATTTAATGATTATTGCTTATCAATTGGAATAAAGTTAAACATCTTGTAGCTCATGTTCACACTCAAAATGGCCTTGCAGAGTCTTTGATTAAACGTCTGCAATTGATAGCAAGACAGTTACTCATGAAAATGAGATTACCCACTTCTCTTTGGGGTCATGCCATTTTGCATGATGCAACGCTAGTTCGTCCTAGACCAACAAATTATCATAAATATTTTCCGTTACAATTAGTTATGGATCATGAACCTAATATATCCCATTTAAATTTTCTTGGGTGTGGAGTATATGTGCTTGTAGCACATCCATATCACACCAAGATAGGTCCCAAAGAGGGTTAGTAATAAATGTTGGGTTTGAATTGCCCTTCATTATTCGCTACCTCGAAACATTAACAAAATATTTGTTCACTCCTCGATTTGTAGATTGTCGATTCGATGAGGCATTCCCCCCAAAATTAGGGGGAGAAATTGGTGAAATCAAATGGAAATTTCGTGGAAAATCAATCATTGTTTCCTCTTGATCCACGTGCCTCTATTTGTGAAAAAGATGTGCAAAAGATTATTCATTTGCTGAAAATAGCAAATAAAATGCCAGACGAATTTACGGATCTGAAAAGGATAATGAAATCACATATCCCTACAGAGAATGTTCCAATCCGTATTGATGTCCCTGTTGGAAAATCTTCTAGTGTCATAGCTAATGAGTCAAAAGCACGCCTAAAGCGTGACAGACCATTGGGTTCTAAAGATCGAAATCCTATAAAAAGGAAAATAAATGTTCAAGATGACACTACGAATGAGTCTCATAAAGAAATCCATGATTTAACCAATACTGAGATTCATGAGGAAATCAATGAGCCTGAGATTCAAGAAAATAAGGAACTATCAGTAAACTCAATTGATATTGAGACAGATCCGAATCAATTGAATATAATGGTAGATTATCTCTTGGCATATAATATTGCATCTGCAAGATAATGAGGATCTTGAACCTCTATCCAATGGAGAATATCGACAAAGACGTGGTTGGCCAAAATACCAAGAACAATCCAATCTGAGTTTGATTCACTTGCGAAACGTGAAATTCTTGGGTCTGTAGTCCAAACACCTAATGGTGTTAAGCCCGTTGAGTATAAATGATTCTTTGTACCTAAAAGTAATGAGAAAAATGAGATACAAAGATATAAGGCATGCCTTGTTTCACAAGGATTTTCACAAAGGCATGGTGTCAATTATGAAGAGGCGTATTCTCCTATTATGGATGTTATAACGTTCCGTTATCTCATTAGTTTTGCAGTCCATGAAAAGCTTGACAGGCATTTAATGAATGTGGTTAAAACCTACCTTTATGGCTCACTTGATAATGAGATGTATATGAAAATTCCCGAAGGATTTAAAATGCCTGACGCATATAATTCAATGTCCCAAAAAATATTTTCAATCAAATAGCAAAGATATTTGTATGGTCTAAATCAATCATAAAGAATGTGGTATAACCGCTTTAACGGGTATTTATTAAAGGAAGGTTATATAAATGATGTTATTTGTCCATGTGTTTAAGAAAATAACATTGAAGTTTTGTTGTACTTGCTGTATATGTTGATGGCATAAACCTTATGGGAACTCCTACAGAACTCCAAAAGGCTATTGATTATATAAAGAAGGAATTCGAGATGAAAGATCTCGGAAAGACAAAATTATGTCTTGGTTTGCAAGTTGGAAATTTGGCAAACAAGACTTTTGTTCATCAATCTGCCGACATAGAAAAGGTATTGAAACGGTTTTACATGGATGGGCACATCCATTAAGTACTTTGATGATTGTTCAATTATTTGATGTGAATAAGGACTCGTTCCGACCTCAAGAAAAGAATGAAGAACTTCTTGGTCCTGAAGTGCCATATTTTAGTTCAATTGGTGCACTAATATATCTTGCTAACACTACAAGGAATGACATAAATTTTTGAGTTAATGTCTTAGCAAAATATAGCTCTGCTCCTACAAGGAGACATTGGAATGGAATTAAACACATATTGCGGTATCTAAAAGGGACTACCGATATGAGCTTATTTTATGGCAATGATTGCAGTCCCAATCTTGTTGGTTATGTCGATGGTGGGTATTTATTTTACCCACACAAGGCTCGATCTCAAACATGCTATGTGTTTACATGTGGAGGCACTTTTATATCTTGGTGATCGACTAAGAAATCAATTGTGACTACTTCATCTAATCATGCTTAGATAATTGCTATTCATGAAGCCAGACGAGAACGTGTATGGTTGAGGTCTATAATACACCTTATTCGAAACAAATATGGTTTGAAGTGTGACAAACTACCCACAATTTTATAAGAAGACAATGCCGCATGCATAGCCCAATTGATGAGAGGATTCATAAAAGGAGATAGGACAAAGCCCATTTTACCAAAGTTAATTTTCACACATGATCTTCAAAAGAATTATGATATCAACGTGCAACAGATTCGTTCAAGTGATAATATGGTTGATTTGTTCACCAAATCTCCACCGACGTCAACTTTCAAGAAATTAGTGTACAATATTGGGACGCGAAGACTCGAGGATGTGAATTGATGCTCTTATCAGGGGGAGTTAATACGCGGTGTACTCTTTTTCTCCTACAAGGTTTTGTCCCACTAGGTTTTCCGTGCAAGGTTTTTAATGAAGCAACCAAAAAACATATTTCTAAACATGTGTATTCTTTTTTCTTTACTATGATTTTTTCCAATAAGGTTTTAACGAGACGCATTAACTATGGACATCCAACGGAGGTGGATGTCTATCTTCCTCCATGATCTTTCTCTCAAATGCTTAATGACATATTCAATAGTATATTTCTTTTTTTTTTCATATCTATATAAAGGCATTGTAATAAACGGAAAGAAAATACAATTGAAGAAGAAATAAAATCTCTTCCTTCTCTCTATCTCAATTTCTTATTCAATGTTTTACTAAATTGCTTTTACTTCACAATAAATACAATATTTTTTGCTTACTAACCAAATATCGGAAAATAAGTAATAAAACCATCTACGTTCTAAGAAAATATTAGCAAACACATCCTAATTCACTATCAGCATTGAGAGAACAACATTTTGGTTGTGCTTTTCATATAATTAATCCTAATTAGTTTGCAACTGCGACTTTAAGTAGATTGAGGTTTTCTGTAAATAATTAATCAGATAGAAATCTAGAAGGGCAAGTGGCTTCGAAATCAACAATGCATTAATTTTCTTCCTTTGTGGCGTGAGCCATAGCGTCCACACCTCTCAGCTTTCAACGAAGCAGAGGGTGAGAGGACCCCGTTGACTTGGAGTGGGACATAACCTTTGCATTTTTCTTTGAACCGCGTTGCCCCATTTCACTTATTTTCAGTAATAATTCACCAATTAAAAACTGCAACTTTGAAGAGTTGAATTCTCAAACCCATATAGTGATCATAACTAAGGCAGCATCTCAGGAGTCAGGAGAAGCATCTTCCTTCTTCACAAGTAAGTGTTGTAGGCCTCTGCTCAATTTTCGATCTGGTCTTCTATTTTTGTTCGCTCAGCTTATCATGGAAAATTGACTCTAAATTTTCTTAAAGGGGAACATAACTCATTCGGACATTAAATTACTCAGTACTTAGTTAGGTGGTTTTAGTTTTGGAACAATAGCTCTTATGGTTCGTTTGGTTCAGGGACTAGTTGTTCAGAATTATGATAGTGGATTGTTATAGGATGATTAATAATGATACAATGATTGTTATGCTGATTTGATACCACAGCCGAGAAGTAGCTGTGTTATATTTGTATCATGTGTAGGTTTTTGTTTAAAGAAACTGTAAGTTTTAAATTATTAAGGGCTCTTTTACTAAAAAAAGTTGCTTACTTTAAGGGTAATTTGTAATTTTGTACCATTGTAGGTTCCTTTTTCCAGGTGTTGCTAATACATATATTTTTGTTTCATATTCTATCGGACATAAAATAACACTAGATCTGGGCTAATATTAGTATTGTAGTTCTAGTTCTATCCAGGTATTATATTCTTACAAGGGGAACCAAACGAGCCGTAAGTGTTTGTAAATATAACATGTCAAGAAAAAATTATACTCCTAGACAAACTTAAGTGTTTCCTTTCTTTTGTAGGAGGTAGACTTGATTACAAAACGCTTTTCCTGTTTTATTTAAATGAGTATGTCTATATGAAGTTGTGAACCTTGAACTCCCTTAGCGATTTGTTCTTTTGGTTTATTAGTTGATCCATTTACATTAAGCTGCATTTCAGAAATTTGTAGCAGAAGAGATGGTGGATGCGGTGGTCACTGTATTCTTGGAGAAACTTCTGAATGTTCTCACAGAGGAGAGTAGGTTTCTTACTAAATACAGACAGCAGTTTGAAAAACTGAAGAACGAGCTACTATTCATGCAAAGCTTTCTCAAAGATGCAGAAAGGCTCAAGAGAAAAAACTACACCCTTAAAGGAGTCATGTCCTGTTTGCGAGACTTAATTTTCGAAGCTGAAGAGATACTTGAGGCCTGCCAGAATCAATCTGCAGATAGTGATAGGGCTATTACGTGCTTCCATCCGAAAAGGCTATCTCTTCGCCATCAAACTGGGAAGCGCCTGGCTGAAATTAATGACAGAATCTCGGAGATAAAGCAAAACATTTCAACATATCTTGGAGTACCACTTGTAAAAGAAGGAAGTATGGAGGCACACGATAATCTAATGTCAAGATGGACTTCTTCCCTTTATGACCACACTCAGGTAGTTGGTTTGGAAGGTGACACTGAGAAGATAAAGGATTGGCTATTTGAAGCAAGAGATGGTTTACTTGCCATTGCATTTGTGGGTATGGGAGGACTTGGCAAAACCACCCTTGCTCAGAAAGTCTTCAATGATAAAAGTGTGGAGAATCACTATGAGAGAAGGATTTGGGTGTCTGTTTCTCAAACATTTACTGAGGAACAAGTCATGAGAAGCATACTGAGGAGTTTGGGAGATGCATGCGTTGGTGATGACCAGTGTGAACTGTTAAGAAAAATAAACCAGTACCTTTTGGGAAAGAGGTTTTTAATTGTCATGGATGATGTTTGGAGCTTGGACAATGCATGGTGGGAAAAAATCTATGTTGGACTACCCAAAGGAAATGGGAGCAGTGTTATTGTAACTACGAGAAATGAGCTAGTTGCTCGCAAGATGGGAGTCACAGAAGCAAGAATACATTGGCCAAAATTCCTCAATGAGCACTACAGTTGGCTACTATTCAGGAAAATTGCATTTGCAGCAACTGCAGGTGAATGCAATTTCCCCGAGTTGGAGGACGTGGGAAAGGAGATTGTGGAAAAATGCAAGGGTCTTCCTTTAGCAATCAAAGCAGTAGGAGGAGTGATGCTTTGTAAGCCACCTTACTATCACGAATGGAGGCGTATTGCAAATCATTTCCGTGATGAACTGAAAGAAAATGATGACTCCGTGATGGCTTCGTTGCAGTTGAGCTATGATGAACTCCCTCCGTACTTGAAATCCTGTTTCCTATGTTTTTCACTGTTTCCTGAGGATTGTGTCATACCAAAAGACCAGCTGATCCGCTGGTGGATTGGAGAAAGTTTCATCCCTCTGAGAAGTGGTAGGTTATCGACTGAAGTGGGAGAAGATTGTTTCTCACAACTATCTAATCGTTGTTTGATAGAAGTTGTTGATAAGGCTTACAATGGTGTAATCCACACATGCAAAATGCATGATATGGTCCGTGACTTGGTGATAAAGATAGCAGAGGATGATGCATTTTTCACCCCAGCTGATGCAAATTGTCGGCATTTGGGTATTAAGAGTGAGACGACTGGGAAGCAACTACTGAGCAATCGAAAATTACGAGCACTGCTAACAACCACCAAGAGTGGTGAAGTTAACAAAATCCATTCTGACATTGCCAAGAAGTTGTGCAAGAGTCGACACCTCCAAGTATTGGATCTGTCAAAATCAATTTTCGATGTGCCTCTTTCAAGTTTGTTGGAAGGCATTGGATCTGCTAAACAGCTCACTTATCTCAGTTTAAGCAATACACATCCAACGATTGGAGTTCCAGCTTCCATATCCAGGCTTGAAAAATTACAGATTTTGGACTTCAGCTATTGCCAGAATATGAAAATGCTCCCCTCTTGCGTTTTGACATTTGAGGAACTTGCGGTTTTGGATGTGAACAACTGTGGGTCACTAGAGTACCTGCCAAAAGGATTAAGTAGGCTTTCCAATCTTCAAGTATTGCTTGGATTTAAGCCTGCAAGAGTAAGCCAGCCAGGAGGTTGTCGTATAGCTGAGCTCAGAAGCCTCACTCGACTCAGAACTCTCAGTTTAAGACTAACTCAAAATGAGGAGATTGGAGATGATGAGGGGAATGCACTGGTAGATCTCCAAGAACTTCAATTTTTAACAATAAGTTGCTTTGGCAGTCAAGATAATGGACTTGTCACAAAGCTTGGTAGACTTTATCCTCCTCGACAACTCCATGAGCTGATTCTCAAATTTTATCCAGGTAAGACAAGTCCTGAATGGCTTAACCCCACATCTCTCCCCATGTTGCGGTACCTGTCAATCATTTCTGCTGATATTACAGAAATGCATGAGAACTTCTGGGGTGATGGTAGTACTGCTTGGAAAATTGAAGGATTAATGTTGGAAGCTTTATCGGATTTGAGATTGGAATGGTCAGCAATGCATCAAGTGATGCCTTCGCTACGAATACTTAAGGTTAGCTGGTGCTCTGAGTTGGAGTCATTTCCAATTGAAGATGCAGGGTTTAGAGGGGGTCTATGGAAGAAGGATGAACATAGGGGCGACTAGAGACGCTTAAACTCAGTAATTACATTGTGTTATCTTAGTTTTCTTGTTTTCATTCGTTTGTGGATCCGATACATATAAACATGTTGTGTTCATGACTTTTTTTTCTTAAGCTGTAAAAGTTTAATTGTCCAGAGATTGAAAAACATAAGCTTCTTGTATTTTCTTCTGTCGATTCAAGGACTGATCATTATTGTTAAGTCTCATATAGTTAAAAGTGGTGGTATTACGTATATATTTTGTTCACTCTCTTCCGGTCCATAAGTTTTAGAAAGTAAAATAATATAGAGTCTTCGTTTCATCCAGTGCTCCAGATTCTCCTGCCCCAGATCTTCATGTTACATTTTGTGTTTTTAAATGGAGCGACATGGATTATAAGGATTCATATAGTCAATCTCAACTTGTTGGAGATTGAGCTAGGTAATGCTAATTGATGTTGACACTCGTGTCCGCTGTCATTTATGTATCATTAGCCAACCATGGAGGAGAATTTAACATCTGGATATTAAACATTCTAGTGAGTATCATACAGTTTCAGTCCAATTCAAACTTTTTTTTTTGTTCACAGACCAATTAGTTCAATTTTTGAGTGGAACTAACGTTCATTTATTGTTTCTCTCTAATTCTATATTATTATCTTATATTATCATACTATATTATAAGTGTGAAATCTTTAATGTGAAGTTAAAAAACCAAAATATTCCAATAAAGATGAACGACATTTGTGCCCTTCAGTAAAAAAAACTATTCTTGTAATATTTATACAAATATGTAATGTCACATTCAAATAAAGATAAAAAGACTAAATTAAATTTAAAAGAACTTCTATTTGTCACTCATAAAACTTGAAGAAAAAATTCGGAGAGTTGCAACGAATCTAATCTAATATGAATTATAGGCCAGATCCATTTTAAAAGTTCAATAGATACACGTGATTCTTTTACTTATTTTAATTTTATGACAATTATGTAATTAAATGTACGGAAAAGGGTTCAAAATGCCCATAAATTATTGGAAAAGGTTTAAAATTATTCTTCATCCACCTATTGGGCTAAAAATACCCCTCCATCCACTTTTTTGGTTCACTTATGTCTTTTGACCGTTAGTCAGTACTAAATTAAAAATAATTATTATTCTTTTTGTAAAACTTAAAATAACTATTTTGCGATATTTTTGTTTTTTAAACTAATGCACCAATAGTCCACTAATTTAGTAAAGTCTTTTTTTTTTTTAGTTTTTACAAAAAACAATTCAGTTTTTACAAAACAATATATATTTTTTTTTCATTTTTTTCAGTTTTAAAGCATTGTTTTTTTAAAAATTGAAAAACATTTGTAAAAACTGAAAAAAAATGCTTTTAATAAAATATTTTCTTTTTTTAAAAACTGCAAAAAATATTTTCATTTTTGAAAAATAGTGTTTTTCCAGTTTTTTAATAAAACGAAATGCTTTAAAAAAACTGGAAAAAAACATATTTTTCAAAAACGAAAATATTTTATAAAACATTTTTTTTTCTGTTTTTACAAAAAAAATGCTTTAATAAAACTGGAAAAAAAATATTTTTTGTAAAAACTGAATTATTTTTGTAAAAACTGGAAAAAAATAAAATAAGAAGACTTTACCAAATTAGTGGACTATTGGTGCATTAATCTTAAAAAGTGAAATATCTTTTTGCATTTTTTAAAAAGTTTTACAAAAAAAAAAAAAAAAAAAAAAATTAATTTAGTATTGACCTAACGGTCAAAGGGCATAAGTGAACCAAAAAAGTGGATGAAAGGGTATTTTTAGACCAATAGGTAGATGAAGGGTATTTTTAAACCTTTCCAATAGTTTAGGGGCATTTTGAACCCTTTTCCGTTAAATGTATCTAACCTGATACTTCTTTATATATGATTTTCTTGTTGTGTATTCCTTTCTACCGTCCCAATGATATCTATTGGGTCGTCGTACTCTTCTTCAAAACCTTTTGGTCTAGATAGTTTGTTAGAACTGATTTTAACGATGCAAATAATATATATGTTGTATGTAAGTACCTCTGAAACGCGCTCAAGATTGAAGGGGCAAATCAAATAAGATCATCCAAGATTGAAGGAATTACTAAAGATTGACGGAATAGATTGAATCCAATAAGATCGTTGATTACATCCAAGACTGAGGAAATAAATGAAGATTGGCAGAATAGATTGAGGCTAGATTGAAAAGATCAATCAATCAAAGATATCAAGAATCTGGAAGTAAATCAATCATTCGGCTAAATTTGGAAAGACCAAGATTCTAGGAAGATTTCGACGCCATCAAAGGAAGTCACCAGTGTATCGTATTCAGCAGGCGTTGCGGAATAACCTTATTCTCTGAAAGAATCAATTTCTTTCCAAGGATCAAATCTCTTGGGTTGGCAAAATCTCTTGAGCAATCAAGCTTTTTCCTCAGTATTTAAACCCTTTCTTGTACCTTAGAAGACAATACTTTGATCGAACCAATTACCCTCTCTTTGTTCTACTACATACAAACATTGTAGCTCCTCTAAGATCTGTTGTGTAACAAGTTAGAGAAGAACGAGAGAAAACAATTTGTGAGGCATTGTATCAAAGAGAAACGAGTGTCACTGAAACTTAGCCATCGGTGTAAACTACACCACCATGTATACTCGAGAACATCATTCACTGAAAGAGAACACCATTGCAACCCAAGGGGACTAGGATTCACATTGAATCCAAACCAGTATAAAATTTTGGTGTCTTTAATTCTTGCATATTTACTACTGCTTTTATATTTTGTTGCATTATTATCTCGCTATCATAACTAGTCGACTAATTGCAAAACTAGTCAACTAATAAGGAATAAAATTAAAATAGTCAATTCATCCCTCCCCTCTCCCCCCTTGCACTTTCAATTGGTATCAGAGTTTGGCTCACATTTTATTTACTTTCCTTAATTAACAGCTTGTGAGAAAAGATCATGGCAAACCAAATCATTGTTGGAGCACTTTTCCAGGAAGGAACATCACAAGCGAGGCCACCATACTTCAACGGTCAACACTTCTCTTGCTGGAAAGTGCGTATGGAAATCTATGCGAAATCTTATGATGTCAAGGTATGGAGAGTCATCAAAAAGGGAAACTACCCACTACCTGCTACTGCTCAACCCCCTGTTGATCCTGAAGATATTGATACATACACTGAAGAACAAATGGTGGTTGTGCAAGTTAATGCAAAAGCAAGGAATCTGCTTTACAATGCTATAAGTGATGAAGAATATGAGAAGATCTCCGGCTGCGACACGACCAAGGAAATGTGGGATAAACTTGAAGTCACTTATGATGGAACGATCAAGGTGAAAGAAACTCATATCAATATGCTGGTTCATGACTACGAACTTTTCCAGATGAAGGAAGGAGAATCCATTGAAGAAATGTTTGCTGGATTTAGCAAAATCATAAGTAATTAAAAGCATTTGGCAAGCCATACTCCAATAGATCAAGTTAGGAAAATTCTGAGAAGTCTACCTACCACTAGGCAGACAAAGGTCGTCACACTTGAATCTCAAGATCTGAACAAAATGTCATATGATGAACTTTGAGGAGAACTCATAGCCTTTGAAAAAACTCACCTCAAGAAAACTACTCAAGAAGAGAAGAAGAAGATTGTAGCTTTCAAAGCTACAACTGATAGAACAGAAAGTGACATTGATGATGACCCTGAAGCTCTTAAAGAAGAAATTTCTCTAGTATCAAGAAACATGGACGGACTAATGAGAAGATACAAAAACACCAAGAAAGGCAGGTTTTCATCCAGACGAACCAGGCAATATAGTGAACACGACAAAAATGATGGAAAATGCTATGAATGTGGAAGATTTGGACATGTTCAAGCTGAATGTATTGAGCTTAAAAGAAAAGTCTCCAGAGGATTCAACAAGAACAAATCATTCGGAAGATGGAGTGATGAAGACAATTCAGAACATGAGGAAATAGCCAACTTATGTTTTATGACGATCATAGAAAATGATATGAAGAAGATCTCTGGATGCTGGACAGAAGAGGACGACTCAGACAAAAATGAAAATTGTTTCATGTAACGAGGTGAAAAAAGCGAGGTAAGACCATATAACTATGAAAGATGTAATGAATTGCAGGATATTCTTGATCTTACTCTAAAAGAGTCACAAAAACTGTTTGATGAAATAAAAAGACTCAATAGAAAAGCAAGAGACTGGAAACTCAAACTTGAAGTATGTGAAATTGAACAAGATGTACTTCAGGATGAGTATGACGGATTACTTGTGTAGCTTAACCGCATGCGCAAATACACCAGTCGCAGTTCCACTAGGTCCAGTCAGACATCTTACAAGTCGACTAAAGAAGGACTAGCCAGAACAGAGTCAACTAGTTCTGACTCAAGTGGGAACTCCAAAACTGGATCAAGTCCCAAATGTCACTACTGTAATAAGAGTGGACATAAATATTCCTTTTGTCTCTTTCGTAAATCAAATATGTCAGGATGGGTTTGGAGACCTAAAAATAATCCTGAATCTAGTAATGCTAACCAAAAATGACCCAAGCAAAATTGGGTACTTTAGAAAAGATAAAAATCATGTTTTACAGGAACACCACAAAAGAAGTCGCAAAGAAAAATGGTATTTGGATAGTGCGTTTTCCAATCACATTACAGGAGACAAGAATCTGTTTAAAGAAGTTACAAAAATTGATGGAGGAAATGTAAAATTTGGTGATGATTCAAAAGGGACGATAGTTGGTATCGGAACAGTTTCTTTCAACAACAATTGCGATATCACTAAAGTCTATCTCGTGGATGGAATTAACTAAAATCTCCTAAGTATAAGTCAACTATGTGACTCAGGATATGAGGTAAAATTTAAGAAAACGGGTTGTGCCATTGAGGAGGAATCAGGTAAAACAATCCTCCCAGGTAAAAGATATGGAAATGTTTATATTCTTGATTGTTTTGAAAGTATAGATGGTCACATTTGCTTAACTTCTATTCTGATGATCCTTGGCTATGGCATAAGAAACTTGGCCACGCAAGCATGCATTTGATAGAAAAACTTTCCAAACATGAATTAGTTATTGGCTTACCCAAACTGAATTTTTCTAGAAATCATGTGTGTGATGCATGTCAAATTGGTAAGTAAACCAGAAAGATATGCTTTTGTTATTGTTGATAACTACTCACGTTTCACTTGGGTGATTTTTCTATCTCAAAAAGATGAAGCTTGAATTTTTTTTGAGATTTTCTGTAAAAAGGTTGAGAGAGAAAAAGGATTTCTTATTACTACCGTTCAAAGTGACCATGGAGGAGAATTTGAAAGCCGAGCAGTTAAAGATTTCTGCAATGATCAAGGATACACTCACAACTTCTCTGCACCAAGATCACCTCAACAAAATGGAGTGGTTGAATGGAAAAACAGAACTCTACATGATATGGCCAGAACCATGCTACTAGAACATTCACGGCCAAATCACTTCTGGGCTGAAGGTGTAAGTACTGCTTGTCACATTCTGAATTGATTCCTCATTAGACCTATCCTGAAGAAAACTCCATATGAACTATGGAAAGGTAAACGTACAAACGTAAGTTATTTTCATCCTGTTGAGCCGAGAGTCTCCTGGAAACAGCCTCTCTACCCTTTTCGGGGTAGGGGTAAGGTTTGCGTACACTCCACTCTCCCTAGACCCCACTAGTGGAACTTTACTGGGTATGTTGTTGTTGTTGTTGTTATTGTTGTGGAAATAAGTGTTTCATTCATGACAATGGTAAGGACAATCTTGGAAAATTTGATTCAAGAAGTGATGAAGGTATTTTTCTAGGTTACTCTTTGAACAATAGATCTTTTAGAATTTATAATAAACGCACTTTGTGCGTAGAAGAATCAGTGCATATTTTTTTAATGAGAATAACACTCGGGCTGAGAAAGAATTCATTGCAGGTGATGATGAGCAAATACAGAAATCTCAAGAGGCAGGCAAACCTCAAGAGTCAACTAGTAAACCTGGCAACATGGAAGAGTCGACTAATGTTATCAGCAATAGTCAACCAGAAGTACCAAAAGAGTCAACCGCTCCTGTTGTTCGTCCAAATGAATGGGGGAGTGAACCAGAGTATCCTCAAAAATTCATCATAGGAGATCCAAACGAAGGAATGAAAATAAGAGGAGCTCTAAAAAAAGCAAACATAGCTTTGATATCCTAGATTGAGCCGAAGAAAATTGAAGAAGCCTTGAAAGACTCAAGCTGGGTGTAAGCAATGCAGGAAGAACTAGATCAATTTGACAAAAATCAAGTGTGGAAACTGACACCCAAACCAGCAAATGATCCGGTTATAGGAACAAAATGGGTTTTCAGAAACAAGCTGAATGAACAAGGAAAAGTTATCAGAAACAAAGCTAGACTAGTCGCTCAAGGGTACTCACAGCAAGAAGGATTCGACTATGACGAAACATTTGCTTTTGTCGCACGACTGGAATCTATAAGAATTCTTCTTGCATATGCATCTTTCAAAAGATTCAGACTGTTCCACGTGGATGTCAAAAATGTGTTTCTAAACGGGTTCATCGAAGAAGAAGTTTATGTGAAACAACCTCCTGAATTTGAAGACTCAAAGTTTCCCTACCACGTGTTTAAACTGAACAAAGCTCTATACGGGTTAAGACAAGCTCCACGAGCATGGTACGAATGACTCAGCTCATTTCACATTGATAATGGCTTCACAAGAGGTAAAGTAGATACTACTTTGTTCATTCAAAGATCATCTGAAGGTAATCTCATTATTCAAGTTTATGTTGATGATATTATCTTTAGTAGTACTAATCTTCTTCTATGCAAGGAATTTTCTGATCTTATGTAAAGTGAGTTCGAAAGGAGTATGATGGGAGAACTAACGTTCTTCTTTGGATTACAAATCCAACAATCTGAAGAAGGGACTTTCATATGCAAAACCAAGTACACCAAAGAACTGATTCAGAAGTTTGTCATGGAAAATGTAAAAACTATCAACACTCCTATGAGTCCCTCAACAAATCTTGATAAAGATGAACAGGGAACCTCTATTGATGAAACTAAGTATCACAGAATGATTGGTTCTCTTCTTTATTTAACTGCTAGTCGACCAGATATCATGTTAAGTGAGTGTAAATGTGCTAGGTTCCAGTCAACTCCAAAGGAATCTCATCTAACATCAGTCAAAAGAATTATTCGATATCTTATTGGAACTGCTTCTTATGGGTTATGGTATCCTCACTCCAATTTAGAAGGTTTTTTAGATGATGATCTTGCATGTGACAAGGAAGACAGAAAAAGTACTAGTGGAACATGCCAACTACTTGGCAAAGCTTTAGTGTCTTAGAATAGTAAGAAATAAGGATCGGTCGCATTATCCACGACTGAAGCTGAATATATTGCCATCAGACAATGTTGTGACCAATTAATTTGGATGTCTCATCAACTTGGTGACTATGAACTTTCTTTTAAACCTATACCAATTTTCTATGATAATTCTAGCGTTATTTGTCTCTCAAAAAATCATGTGCATCATTCTAGAGCAAAGCACATAGATATCAACATCATTTCATTAGAGATCATATTCTTAAAGGATATATAGAAATATCGTTTGTTGGAACTAATGATCAATTAGTTGATATCTTCACTAAGACCCTATGAGAAGAAAGATTTTGCTTATTAAGAGAACTTCTTGGCATATTGTGTATTAGCGGTAAAAATTATGACCAATGTGTCATTGATTAACTTATGTGTGCCTAATGTTTTATTTCTTTTTGTAATCATTTATTGCGCCTCCGATTTCCCTCTTTTTTTCCTCTCGTTTCACATCAATTGCAGAGTTCAAAGAAGGAAATCAAATCATCGCGTCTTCTCATCTAACACCCTTTCCTTTTCTGTACTCAACCGTCAGAAAACCCCTTTTTTAATGTCCAAGTCTCTTTTTCAATCCCTATCATCTTCTCCGTGTAGAAACCCTTCCCAGTAACCCTCTCATCAAAAATTCTCTTTGGTGTTTATCAAATAAAAATAAATGAATTAAAAGAAGAAAGACAAAGGGGTACACCCTTTGGTGTTTATCCTCCAAAGTGTAGGATAAAGAAAGGAAAATTCAAATCAATGAATTTAAGTAGTAAATGTACCGGATTCAATGTCACGGCCATCGCTGTCCCTACTCATATATAACGGGTCTTAAATCTAATTTGGATAATATCTAACATATTTTTGGGAGAATATCTTATTTTGGCGTTATACGGGTCACAATCTTATTCTTTCCTTATACGGTCCTTGCCCATATATAACGGGTCTTTAATCTAATTTGGAGAATATCTAACATATTTTTGGGAGGAGAATACGTCATTTTGGAGGGAGAATGAAAACTATGCTTGAAGGAAGCTTCTAACATTGTAGTTTAAAGCTTGAATTGTTCTTACTATTTTATCCTATTGGTTTATTTATTCAATCTCGCGCTTAAAATTTGCTTGATCACCAATTAAATACTATCTACGAATCTAGAATTGAACTCGGGAGAGGGATTTGTAGATTGTATATAGGATTGGGTAGAGAGAGATCTTGAGCCTGAGTATCGGGAACGAATTTGCATTTAGGATAGTGATATACCTAATCGCCTTGCTTGGTTACTATGCTGGAATTATTAATGTGTTCTTGTTAATCCTAATTCCATAGGAATATACGCATTAGGTTAGATTGAGTAGGCGAGTAGTACTTCGGGAGAATACTACGAGTAATATTAACCCTGTCAACTAATAAACTAGATAAAGTAATTAGACAATTTAAGTGGAAGACTCAACGGGGTTGTTAGCTAACCTATAACTCTAGAATATCGGCTCCCATTGAATTCATGTCTAACTTCGCCAACTTGTTTCCTTTAATCTCTTAGTTTGTTACTCTAGATTAACTTTAGTTAAATAATCACACCTTAGGAATCACTTGAATAGATTAATTCTCTTAGTTTAATTTAGTAAATAGTTAAACACAAGTCCCTCCCGGTACGATATTTAGACTTACAATCCTATATTACTTGTCGACCACGTATACTTGCGTGTGCGTTTGGGAGAAACAAGTACAAATTGATCAAACTGATATTTAGGTGGACTTAGCATAAAAATCTACTAGGGAGCACCGATGTTGTTTAAAAGTTGTATTAATCTATCCGAACTTTAAAAATTGACATGCTATTTCTAAAGATTTGTTATTTTGTGGCTTGAATTATTTTCTTGTATTTTTAGGAAACCCATAATCCATCTAGGTTTAGGAAAACTCATTGACCTAATAGATTTGGGGAAAGAAAACCTATAGTCCTTGTCAAATTGGGAAACCTTTCTCGTATATGTTTGAGACCTTTTGGGATCTATATATAGGGGTTGTAGTTGGGGATTCTAGAGATGGTATTGTCCTTTTCTTCTCATTCATAGTGGAAAACTCTCTCTGCTTTTGTCCAGAGGATTAGTCTTAGTCAAACCTCGTTAAATCCTTGTGTTTTTTTTTTCTCTATTTGCTTTGTGTATGATTATGTGCTAGTTAACCCACGATATTCCGAAACAATTGGTATCAGAGCAAGGTTCGGGTTTCTACATATATCTAGGGTTAAGATGTCTTCATAATCTTCAACAAAGTACGAAGTAGAGAAATTTGACGGGGGTTGTAGTTTCAGTCTACGGAAGATTAGGATGAAATCGTCCCTGGCTTTACAAGGGTCATGGAAGGCAATTGATGAGGATTTTCCTGAACATATGAAAGAGACAAAGAAGGCAGACCTGAAAGAGAGGGCTTTGAGTGCGATCTTTATGAGCGTTATAGATAACAATCTTCGGGAAATTGCTGAAGAAACTTCTGCAGCAACGTCATGGAAGAAGCTAGAAGATCTGTATTCTAAGAAATCGCTAACAAACCGCCTCTACCTGAAAAAGAGGTTATACAATCTCTGTATGAATGAAGGTACACCTGTTAAAACTCATATTGATGAGTTTAATTCAATTATAATGGACCTGAAGAATGTGGATTTCAAAATTGAGAGTGAGTATCAGGCCTTGATTGTGTTATGTTCTTTACCACCGTCTTATGATACTTTTGCTGATACACTGCTATATGGGAAAGACAACATTTCACTGGAAGATGTTAGTAATGTATCAAAATCTAAAGAGTTTAAAAAGAGCTTTAGAGACAGCAAAATTGAGGGAGATGGTCTTGTGATTAAAGGAAGAACACAACAAAAGGACTTTAACAAGAAAAAGTCAACCGCCTGATCAAAGTCTAGAGCAAGGAAGCAACATTTATATGAGTGCGGGGAGCAAGGTCACCATAAGAGAGATTGTCCTAAGCTGAAAGAGAAAAGAGAAAAGCAGAAAATAGATAATTCGGCAAATATTGTTGATGCTGGAAATAATTTTGATGATAGTGACTATGGATGGAAGTTTGTGCTGTGAGTTCTAGTCATGGGTAGAATTCTTGGGTTCTTGGTTCTGGTGCTACTTTCCACATGTGTCCACACAAGAATTGGTTTGCGACTTACAAGAAAATAAGTGGGACTGTCTACATGGGAGATGATAATCCATTACCAATAGAGGGGGAGGTAACATCAAATTGAGAATGTTCGACGAAATTATCAGAAACATTGAGTGTTGGCATATTCCTCGGATAAAGAGAAATTTGATTTCTCTTTCGACTTTGGATGATCAAGGGTATAAATTTCACTCCGAGAATGGAATACTTAAGGTGTGTAAAGGAACCATGGTACTCATGAAGGGTAACTGCGTTCTAAATTGTATCATCTTCAGGCTAGTGTAGTTGAAGGGGAAAATGTTGTAGCTTCTGAGAAAAGTGATCTGAATCAGTCTCAATTGTGGTACTTGTGACTTGGCCATATGAGTGATAATGGATTGTCTTTGTTGAGTAAGCAGAATTTACTGAATGGGAACAAAAATCAAGTTTTAATTTTTTGTGAGCATTGTGTGTTTCGTAAACAGACGAGGGTAAAGTTCAGCAAGAAGGCCGAACACAAGACCAGAGACAAGTTAGAATATATACACTCTGACTTGTGGGGTCCAAACTGAGTTCCCTCCAAGAGTGGTGCCAGGTATTTTATGACTTTGATTGATGATTACTCAAGGATGGTGTGGGTGTTTTATGAAAATAAAAGATGAGGAATTTCCGACATTTGTTAAATGGAAGACAATGGTTGAGAGGCAGACGAAAAGAAAAGTTAAGTCTTCGAACTGACAATGGGTTGGAATTTTGCAATTCTGAGTTCGATATTTTCTACAGCAGATAGGGCATAGTGAGACATCGCACTTGTGTCGGAACACCACAACAAAATGGTGTTGCAGAATGTATGAAAAAAACGTTTTGTGATTAGTGCACGAAGCATGATTTCATACTCATGTGTTAGCAAAGATTTTTGGGCTGAAGCAATCAATACAACTTGTTATTTGGTCAACAGATCTCCATCCACAACTATTTTGTTCAAAATTCCTCTTGAGGTATGGTCCTGTTCGCTTGCTGATTATTCGAATTCAAAGATATTTGGTTGTCCTGCTTATGCTCATGTGAGGGATGAAAAATTTGAGCCGAGGGCAAAGAAGTGCATATTTCTAGGGTATGCAACTAGGGTGAAAGGTTATAGGTTGTGGTGCATAGATCAAAAGACTCCAGGGCCAATTATCAGTAGGGATGTAACATTCAATGATCTGCCTCACTAGACAGTTAGAGGGAGAAGGCAATAGCAGAAATAGATCATGGTGTCAGTGACCGCATAAAGCTAGAAATTGAATCTCCACTAGCTCAGCCCAGTAGTTCTAAAGTAGAGGAAGTGGAGGAGGTGCAAAATATTGATCAAGATGATAATGTTGATGCACATACGCAACAACAACCATATAGAATTGCAACAGGCAAAGAGAAGAGAGTGATCAACCGACCTCAAAGGTTTGCAAACGTAGTTGATGGGAATCTTCTTGGATATACGAATCCAGTGAGATTTACTTTGGTAGTTGCAGATACCGTTGATGCATTTGAGTGTTATAGCTACTCAAAAGCTATTTAGAGTACAGAACCAAATCGACGGATTAGTGCTATGGCTAAAGAGATTGAGTCTCTTAACAAGTTTAGGCGTTGCCTAGACTTGGTTGATGTGTGCGGCAATGGATAGAGCCCTTGCGAGGGCTGAGGGTAAGGTAGAGAGACGTTGTTCCTGTTGATGAAGAGAATTCAAGCCAAGGGGAAGATATGTTATTTTGTGGCTTGAATTATTTCCTTGTATTTTTAGGAAACCCATAATCCATTTTGGTTTAGGAAAACCCATTGACCTAATAGATTTGGGAAAAGAAAACCTATAGTCCTTGTCAAATAGGTAAACATTTCTCTTATATGTTTGTGACCTTTTGGGATCTATATACAGGGGTTGTAATTTGGGATTCTAGAGATGGTACTGTGTTTTTCTTCTCATTCATAGTGGAAAACTCTCTTTGCTTTTGTCCCGAGGATTAAGCTTAGCTGAATCTCGTTAAATCCTTGTGTTGATTTTTCTTCTCTGTTTGCTTTGTATGTGATTGCGTGCTAGTTAACCCACGATATTCCGCAACATGAAGCAGTATTCACAATATTGATTCAAAAAGAAGGCTTTGGACGAACTAAAACTGAAAGGTTTATGGAAAGAAAGTTGCACCTCTTTCACTTCTTTCTATAATCATATTCTTCTAAAAATGCATACATTAGAACAGTTATAGATACAATTGAAATAACCTGAATGTTAGAGCAAATAAAGAGACATTACATTGATATATCATTTATGTGATTTAATTTGGAGCTACTACAAAAAGCTGAAGGTCTATAATATCTAGGAAAAAATCGATTGCACACGGTGCTCTGCCTTATATTGCTGTAGTTCGTGAATACTAAGATCTTGTCACATAGTGTATGCTAATTTAATACCAGATGGAGTTGAATTTAGGATCCAGGGTTTTGTTTGACGTGTAAATAGATCTATGTAATTTACGTACATAGCTTTTGTAGTTTTTGTTTACTCTCGGGCTTAATTTTTTTACACATAGTTATTTTGCCCTTTTCACCTGATATATAGCATAGGATGCCTATAATAGTTGGCATGATTTTTATTTTTTTTACATTTCATAGTTATAATTCTTACTGGTAGGGGACCAATTTGACAACGATTATGTAAAAATGAAATCAAATTCTGGTTTTGTTTGGCATACATGTTTGACAATAAATAGGTATTTTAATTTTTAAGACCATAAAATTTAATAAACGACAATTTGAACTGTAATGCATGATAAGTGGTTTTAAATTTCTTTTCCCTTGTTCTTTGGCCAGTGTCAAATGGATCAGCTATGATGAGATTCGACTTGGTCACACATTTTGCTAATTGACCTTGCGCTTTTTAAACTTTAAATTTTGGTTTATACTAATTTGCATGGGACACACCATGCATCGCACATGTCCAGTAATTAGTATAATAAAACTAGATCTCTAGAGAAAATTAAAATAAAATAAATTTAAAAAGTCAAGTTAATTTGTCTTCAGAAAATTAAGCATCTTCAATAGTTGGGTAAAGAAGACAGTTACCTTTGACTCTAAATATGAATTTGAATGGAGTGATTATTTCGTACATCGTCCAATGGGAACTAATTCAAGAATCTGGGGATGGTTATGAAGGGAAAAACGCTTTTAAATCTTTAAGCGATTATTGATAGCAAATTATATGTCACGGTAAACACTATGTTGATGATTTTGGGCATGAAAAGTTACAGTAACTGTACAATCCTAGCATATGCTTCCATGCATTATTGAAGTCAATGGATCGGAGTACTTGTCCGATGTTTCAATCGCACGAATAAGTGATGTAAGAAGAAAAAGACATTGGCACAAGACATAGCCCTCTACTCTTAAGATCTTGCACAGCTTGTCCCTTCATGTCTATGCTCGAATCCTGCCACACCGAACACCAAAATAACAGATGCTTAGTTTCAACCATGTATTCGATTTCATTTACTCCACATTTGCTATATATAGAAATTCTATGTACTGACCAATAAAATTTATTTGCGCGATCAGATCACTTATAAAATAATTACATGTATGATAATTAAACATTGCTGAATAGTTGATAAAAATGGTAATTAATATCTCTAGTTAATTTGTCATTATAGATTAAAATATAGTACTAATAGAGTACAAATATATTTACAGTGTTGGTATGTAACTTAAAACCTTTACGAATAACTCTAGCAATAGATAGGAGAATATATACGACACTTCAAAATTCATGCAAAAGTAAAGAGACCCATCTAGCCTAGCAACACATGAGCCGTATATACAAGATTTCAAGTCTATGGGTTTGGGATTTTAATCGCCTTAAGTTACTGGGTTCTAAATTAATAATTTATATATATATATTCAATGAATTCTTTAAGATGAATACAAGGTTCGAACAAAAACTACTGGGTTCGAACAAAAACTACTGGGTTCGACCGAAACCGTTCTCCACACTCTAGCTCCGCCTCTGCGTATATATACTTGTAGAAGAAAACTGGAGAAACTAAGGGTTGTTTTTGGATCCATCACATCTAAGAATTTCATATTGCAAAGGCTTGTTGGTTTCACGCAGTTACCTTTAAGTTTATCTGATGGAGCTTCCCTTGAGATGACTTCGCATAAGGCATGCTTAATGTCTGTGTAGCGTTAACAAAAAAGGTAATCTTAATAGGCTAAAAGTAATGTAACGTAAATATCAATCTCTTAATTAGTAGCGATTTGATATGAATCTTTTTCTAGGAAAAAAGGACTTTAAATGAGTGCTAGCTTTAGTTTATTACCAGGATCTGGTCCTGAAGGAACTGAATATAGCCAATGGCTTCTGTTAATACTGAGGCTGTATCAGTCTGCATATTCCCATTATTTGTGGGAGAAAAGAAAGAAGAATTTAGCATGGTACAAACATTAAAATAGTACAAATACTCTCCTTTTTGCCTGTCTCTTGTTTTAGTGGGTTCTGATGATATGAATATTTAGAGTATATACCTTGCCGAAAGGTGCCACTAATCTGTGAAGAGCTGAAATCCTGTCTCCCAGTTTTTCCTTCCGTACCTGCTTCAATACAGCTTATTTTAAATTGTCTATATATATTTCCTCCATAAGAATATTTGGATTGTCGTGTGGACTTTATATATACTTCAATTATTTTTCTTCTTCCTTTTTCACCTTAAGCATTGGAGTGGAAGATTGTGATGTGATTCGAGGCTTCTTCGATACTTCTTGTGCTGGAATTTCAGCTGAACAACTCAATCTCTTTGCTTTTGTAGAAACTCCAATATCATTGCTAACAACTGGGTTCTATTATCAATTTTAATTCGTTAACATATATTACCATGGAGAAAATGAAAAAAAGAAAATAGTAGGAGTAGTCTAATAAAGCAAGAAGATGCCTACTTTATTGGAGCTGTTTGATGGACTGTGGATTAATTCATGCAGTCCAGCAAAGCCTGAAGACATCCTGTCCGTGCAGAAATGGCCAAAGCTAGTATTATGATCACAAGTACTATTCTTGAAATTTAGGCCATTAAATCCTAACTTGTTCAAACCCTGGAAATCCGGATGTTCCAAATGACTTGAGATATAATTTGGAGTTGCAGCTAAACCGGAGAATCCAATGCAGGTTTTAGCATTGTTCATGTACGAAGGATCTTCGGACAGAAGATTATCATTCAGATCAAAAACATGATGTTGCTCTTGTTTGAAGTAACTCTCTTTGAACAAGCTGTTACTCAAACCGTTTGTATCTTTCATCTTGAGGAAATAATCGTTGAATGTGTACCCCTTGCTATTTTTGTAATCCAGCTGCTCGTTAGATGATTGATGGCCATCTTGGAACATAGAGGAGTTCATTAATAATGGAAATGTGTCAATACTACTACTTCTTTTCCACAGCTCTTCTGATGAGATGTTATTCTGGAATATCCTTTTCATGTCTCCCTTGTAGTAATATTCTTCTTCCCTGTAATATCACCGATAACTCTCATAAATTAACCCTAAATTTCACGTTTTCTCTGATATTAATTATTAGGAATTTCATATTATTTATTAAAAGCGAGAACAAAATAAAATCTTTGATTCTTAATTAATTAAATTGATGATACTTTGCACCGGAGCTCAAAGCACATGAAGTTGACATGTGAATATGGAAAGAAAACACTTAAAAAGACTAGCAAGTATCTCTGTGTTTAAATTTGTCCTTCTTGTCCATAAGAAACACTTGAGGAAGATGGAGGAAAAATACTTAGAAGGTGATATTATTTTGACATTAAATCATAAGTTGCACTGAATTAGTTCTAAACCAAATGCAAATTCTTGTTGATTAGATGCAGTTCTAAACTAGCTAGCCTACATACCACTTTGAAAAGGAATTGTACTACTAGAAGAACTTACGTGGTCATCATGCTTGGGTTCCAATCGTGTAAAGCTTGAGCCCCAGTTAATAAGGGATACCCAGCAAGCTGTTGTTGTTGGAGTTGATGATTATGAAAAAGATTCCTAGAATCCATGGCCACAAACTTGTATATAATTATTCAGATATCTACGAGGGAAAAAAAAGGAAAGTTCTTGAATAGCTAGGTTTAGTTCTTTCTTAAGGCTACACTTTCTCTCACGTATATTCGCACTTTGCATCAATTCATATGGCAGATTGATGGGAAATGGACATAGCAGAGAAAAGCTGAGACAAAAGAATAGAAGAGTTTGTGCACTGAGATTCTGTGTGACAAAACATTATCGTCTTGCCCCATGTACTTGCTACTTCAATTCCTAGCAGGTTATTCAATGATGGCACCCTCAGAAAACATGTGGCTTTTGAAGTTTAGAAGCAAAGCAAACCTACCTATCTTTATATATGGTGGAGAATGATGTAAATATGATGTAGATAGTCCATTTATGTTGACTCTACAATATATAATTTGCATATGATCCCTTATCCAAAAATTAAATTTCAGTATCCAGGTCCTCCTTTTTACCTTCATAATAATTACTACTTACATTAGTTACTGAACACAAGACACGTTAATTAAGAAAGATCCTCTTTTTCTTTTTCTTTTTCTTTTTAAATTTTGAGCTCAGATGCCCTACTGTATCGACCTGGAGGCGGACAGAAACTGTATTTGGTTAGTAAAGGTAGTTCATGATACTATGTTAGGAAAATGAATGGGCATAACTCATCAACCAACAAGGTAATTTAAGAGGTGAAAATTGGGAAAGATTCACAAATAGTCAATTTTATATCTGGTAATGTGAAAAATAGCCACATTTTTAAAGGTAATCGAAATTTAGTCATTTTTCATGCAAAGATAAAATCTGAACTATTAAAACAACCTGAAAAATCTTGAAAATTTCCAGCATAATATATGTTGTAGTTCAAATTATTTATGTATTGGTACAAATGAATATTACACATGGGATTAATTATGCGGCTGACATGGCAAGACACGCGGATCACTAGAAAAGCGACAGCTGGAGAGGTGCATTAAAAGAGACACAAGTCGCAATAGATACGAGCAAATCACCCACGACAAGAAAAGAAACGGTTGCTCGAGTCTTTCTAGTGATTTGAAAAGGCACCGGTGGAATGAACCAAGACGGTAAAAAGGGAAGATTCATGAATCAACAATTAATGAGTATGGATGATCACAAACGTTTCGGAATCTTCACAAACAGTTAGGATTACCAATTATAACGTTTCATTAATATCATTAATGCTCATAATGACACAGTCATAAAATGGAAAAGACGTTGTACTTGAAGACCTCTATATAAGGCAAAAGAAATGTCATTTGTACAGACACGTTCTGATTATTGTTGGAATATACTTGCTTACCTGTGTTTTTCAATCAATTACTTTCCCATTTCCTATTTTTATTTCCTTTATTATGAGAGAATATTAAATTTCTTGATTATCAGTAACCCGAGTACTTCTAAAAATTAGCTTTGACTGAGAATTTAATTCTTTGGTTAAACAAATTGGTTCCGCTGCCGGAAATCTGATAATCTTCTCTTACTTTTCAAATCTCTCTCTCTCTCTCTCTCTCTCTCAAGTCGAATCTCAATGACAACAACCAGCAGGTGGAAAGAACTCAAGTTCCATCACCTCGAGGAACTCCACGCACTTCACGAGAAGCATCACCAGAAAGATCCACTACTCATATATAACAATGAACAACATGGAAATGATCAAATTGCCGAGCAGGATGCTGTTAAGCAGTTAAATGCTTAGTACGTGAATGATGCTCTCCAGGCTTTCGTGAGGGGACTACCAATTGTGCCACCCACACCTCCACCAAAAAATACTACAACTATGGAAATTCCCCGATCAGGGTTGGCTAATTCTGGAAACGGAGGAACTCCCAATGAGTCACGTGATGGGAGACCAGGTACGCCTAATAATTCTGATTTACAAACGTTAATACTAACCTTGCAGAAACAGGTGAAAGAACAAAACGACCGTATTGAGAAAATACCCGGCGTACCATTTGTGATCAAAGGAGTTGATATCGACAAGTATTCACAACAACCATGGAAACCAAGCGCAACTCCATTACCAATTCCCAAAAAGTTCAAAATGCCTGATATCCCGAAATACGATGGAACAACCGATCCATGTGACCACTTTACTGCATTCACCACAGGAGTAAAAAGAAATGATTTAACTAAGAAGCAGATCAAATATGTGCTGGTCAAAACATTTGAGGAAACACTTACCAAGAGAGCATTAAAATGGTACTCTCTTTTACCCAAAAATTCTATTGACTCTTTTGCTGAGCTACCAAAAGTACCTGACAATTGGGCAGCCATGGCATTTGCAAGCAATTTAAACGAGAAGTGTTCAGAAGCTACGAGGAGGCTTAAAGAGTGCCTACAAGAATTTCCTGCCACGACATGGAATGATGTCTATAATAGGTACAATACCAAGTTTTGGATCGAAGAAGATATCGTAGCTCAATCAAGGGTTGAAGAAAAAATAGGTTCAAGGCGGTCAGAATATGAGAAGAGGTCCAGCAAAAATAGGTACGAACCTTATATGGGATCTTCAGGGCGAGAAGCTCGTTCCAAATTCGAAAACGTGCGGGCTGATCACATATTCAAAAATAGAGATTCAGGTTTGTCATCATCGAGATTAAGAAAAGATCGAGGTGAATGTAACAGAGATGCTAATACAAATGCAAGAATTGGGGATTACAATTCTAACGTCTGTACTACCGAGTTGGTCGTTGTTTTAAGAAACATGGGGGATAAGGTACGATGGTCTAAAGAAATGAGATCAAATACAAATAGAAGAAACCCAAATTTTTGGTGCGAGTTCCACAATGATCACGACCATAGAACATCACACTAGAGATTATTACAAGGCGAGGTGGAACACATATTGAAGCAGGGTTATCTGACGGAATTGTTCAGCGAGAACGCCAAACAAGCTTACATGAAAAATAGGCAAGATCCCCCAAAACCTCCATCTCCAAAGAGGACAGTAAATGTGATAAAACGATGGAGAAGAAGTCAACGTCATAACCTTTACAGCTGCAAGAAAAACAACAAAGTTCACAATAACTCACGGGAAGCGAACTCACCAAACTCTGGAGGACGACAACATAATATTTGATGATGCAGATGCCGATGGATTAATGATTCCCCACAACGATGCACTGGTAATATCTTTACTTATACATGACACTAATGTAAAGCCAGTCTTGATTGATCCAGGTAGCTCTATGAATATCATTTTATTGCGAGTGGTGAATGAAATGATGATGGGCGATCGTGTAGTTCCAAAATCACGTTCCTTATATGGGTTTGATAACTCAACTATTATTACAAAGGGTGAGATTGATCTAAGCACATACGTAGAAGGGGTCAAAGAAACGAAGAGTGATAGACACGGATATGGCCTATAATGTGATTTTTGGGAGGCCATGGTTCACGATATGGATGATGTGTCATCTACATTACATTAGGTTATCAAATTCTCTTCAAAATAGGGAATTCAACAGATTCGAGCAGATCAACAAACTTCAAGGAACATCAACTCAGTGATACAGCCGAGTCAAAAAGATACGAGTGCAAACCAGAAAGATGCAGATGTAAGTGAAGAAGATACGGTAAATCAAATTTCAACAGAAATTGCATCAAAGCAAACTGAACTGGATTCTAGACCAGATGTAATTTAGGTGCCAGAAGAAAATGAAAACATTAAAACAATGATTGAGGAGCTCGAAGTTGTTCCACTATTCGAGAAATGGCCGGATCGAAGAATTAATATCGGAGCAAGGCTAAACCCATAGAGGAGAGGTTAGTTAATTTAATATTTAATAGTTAACGCGGATTGTTTGTCCTATTCAGATATGAAGGGTATACCTCCGAAGGTGATGACTCATAAATTAAATGAAGATCCATAATTTGTACCTGTCAAACAAAAGAAGAGGAAGCAAGGATCATTCAAAAATCAATTGATCGATGAAGAGTTACAGAAACTCTTAAAGATCGGTTCAATACGCGAGGTAATATACCCTAATTGGTTAGCTAATACTGTAGTAGTCCCGAAAAAGAACGGTAAATGGAGAGTTTGTGTAGATTACACTGACTTATATAAAGCATGTCCAACGGATTCTTTCCCTTTACCGCATATAGATCAATTGATTGATTCTACCGCAGGTCACGAATTATTAAGCTTTTTAGATGCGTATTCTGGTTATAATCAAATAAAAATGGACCCCTTAGACGAAGAAAAAACTTTATTTATTACAAACAGGGGGACTTATTGTTACAAAGTCATGCCTTTTGGCTTGAAAAATATTGGAGCCACGTATCATAGGTTGGTGACCAAGGTGTTCCAAGAACACCTGGGGAAGACAATGGAAGTGTACATTGATGATATGTTGGTCAAATATACACAAGCGGAAGATCAATTTCAACATCTTTCAACTACTTTCGATATCCTCCGCAGATATAATATGAAACTGAACCTAGAAAAGTGCATTTTTGGCATAGCTTCAGGTAAGTTTCTTTCTCGTATCTAATAGAGAAATTAAAGTAAATCCTGGACAAATTAAATCTATGAATAAATACCTGATATACTCACAAGCAAAAAATAGGCACAAAAAGATTGACGGGTAGGATTGCAACTTTGGGAAGATTTACTTCAAGATCTTCAGAGAAAAGCTTTAAATTCTTTTTAGTGTTGAAGAAGAAGAATTAGTTTGAACGGACTGAGGAATGACGACAAGCCCTCAAAGATTTGAAGGCATATTTATCAAATTCTCCCCTACTGTCTAAATCAAGGGATGGAGAAAGACTATTTGTATATCTTGCAGTTGCAGAAGTAACTGTAAGTGCAGTTTTAGTAAGGGAGGACAAAGGTAAACAATCTCCTATTTATTATGTTAGTAAATCTTTATTAGATGTTGAGACTAGATATTATCATCTAGAGAAACTTGTTTTAGCATTAGTCATGGCAGCTAGAAAATTGAGACCATATTTTCAATACCATCATATCTCCGTAGTAACTGCATATCCTTTAAGGAATATTTTGCATAAAAAAGAATTGTCATGCAGATTAGCCAAGTGGGCAATAGAACTAAGTGAATATGACATTATTTATCAACCTAGAACAACAATAAAGTCTCAAGTTTTAGCGGATTTTGTCGCAGATTTTAATACAAAAATAATTCCTGAAGTAGAAAAGGAATTACAAATTTTTACTGGAGCTAATCTAGGTACGTGGACTTTATTTACTGATGGCTCTTCAAATGTCAAATGAGTTGATTTGTGTAATGTCTTAATCCCACCCTCAGGTAAAAGTATAAGACATGCAATTAAATGTTACCCTATTACTAACAATGAAGCAGAGTATGAAGTTGTATTGCAGGTTTGGAACTACCACGAGAACTCTCCATAAAGAAAATCGTGATTAAAAGTGATTCTCAACTGGTAGTCAATTAGATGTAGGGGACTTACACTGCTAGAGAGGCATGAATGCAGCAATACTTGAAAAAGCACGAGAATTGGTCAGGCAATTCCAATCATGGAAGATCGTGCAAATACCCAGTGAAGAAAACGCAGAAGCAGACGCGTTGTCTAACCTTGCTTCAGTTGCAGATGTAACGAGTGAAGAAGATGTTATTGTAATACATTTATTTCATTCAACACTTGACCAGGATAAACATCAAGTAAGCTTTAATAATTTAACCTGGGATTGGAGAAATGAGATTGTTAATTTTTTGCAGTACGGGATCGTACCTGAAGGCAAGAAAGAATCTTAAGTGCTTCGACGAAAAGTTGCTCGTTACTGCCTAATTCGAGAAAATTTATATAAAAAAATGTTTGGCGGTCTTTTAGAAAGGTGCCTTGGACCCAATCAAACATAGTACATGATGAGAGAAGTACATGAAGGACATTGCGAAAATCACGCAGGTGGAAGAACTTTAATTAAAACACTAATCAGGGCAGGATACTACTGGCCCAAAATGGAAGAGGATGCAGAAAATTTTGTAGCCAAGTGTGATAAATGTCAACGATATGCCAACAATATGCATCGACCTGCAGAGTTATTACGTATAGTTATTTTCTCATGGCCATTTATGAAGTGGGGAATGGATATAGTAGGGCCTTTACCACAAGCTAAAGGAAAGGTACAATTTTTATTAGTGTTAACAGATTACTTTTCAAAATGGGTATAGACAGAAGCTTTTAAACAAGTACGAGAAAAGGAGGTGAAAAATTTCATTTGGCAAAATATTATATGCCAGTTTGAAGTTCCAAACGAAATTGTATGTGATAATGGCCCACAATTTATAGGCTCAAAAATCATAGAGTTCTTTCAAAGTTGGCAAATCAAACGAATAACCTCTTCACCTTACCATCCCGTGGAAAATGGACAAGTTGAGTCAACATATAAGATTATCATCAATAATTTGAATAAGAGATTAGAAAAATCAAAAGAGAATTGGCCTAAAGACTTACCAGGAGTGTTATGGGCTTAAAGAACCACAACAAAAACAGCCACGGGAGAAACTCCATTTTCACTTATGTACGGTTCAGAAGCTTTAATCCCAGTTAAAATAGAAGAACCAAGAACGAGATTCACATTGGCAACGGAAGAGTCGAACGATGAGGAATTAAGAACAAACTTGGACTTACTCGAACAAAGAAGAGAATCGGCTCTAATACGGATGGCAGCACAAAAGCAAATCATAGAACAATACTACAACAGAAAGGCTCACCTCAGGTACTTCAAAATTTGGGACTTCGTTCTTAAAAAGGTTTTCCAATCAATGAAAACAACCGGAGCAATAAAGTTAAATCCAAATTTGGAAGGACCCTATAAAGTTCGAGGTATCACTGGAAAAGGTTCCTACGAGTTAGAAACCATGGATGGCAAGGTTTTACCCTCGAGTTGGAATGTTGTTCATTTAAAGAAATACTATTTCTAAGCAAAAGAAATACCCACGGTCAGGTATTGTTCAATTACAATTTTTGTTGTGTACAGTTAAAATTATACTAACAAATTTAGATGATAAGAAAAAAGCTAACCCACAACAAATAATGATATTAGACCTGAAAGGAACAAAGAAGCAACATTATTCCCGGTCTAGGGTTGCAACCTTTCTGATGGAAATGTAAAAGGTTAAGCACTCATCATCTAAATTATATATACCTCCGAGTCCCGTATATTTTTCTTTTTCAAGAAATGGACCACATGGAAGGAATAATCAAGTGCTCGAGATTTCCTATTTCTTCTTTCTCATGTTTACACCGTTATGAAGTTGATATGTCTTCTTCATTAAGTGTCGTTTATAAAAGGGCCCTCTTTTATAAATCGTGCTTGTTTCAAAAAGTCATGAAGTACCGAAGCATTTTTAATGCATAATAAAAGAGTAGTACAGAAACTCGAAATAAAATATCATAGAAGTTGAACAAAAACTTAGAAAATAATATTATAATAACTTGGTTAAAACTAAGTATAAACTTAGTTACAACCTAACTGTCTTATACAAAAACCCAAAAATGGACTAGGGGTAAGATTTTCCAAAACATTATCCCCCAAATGGGACCAGGGGTAAATTTTCAAATGTTCAACCAATGAAAAATACACAAAGTAACATTTCAAACTTTTTAACTTTTACTGTGGGGCAGAATCTAAACCAGTAGGATGAAGAGTTGCATCATCACCGGAAGGAAGATCAACTTGAGAAGGAGAAGGTTGAACAACAACCTCACCAGGAGCGATTTCATCACCCTTGGGAATGCCAACCTTAGGTGACGAAAAGCTTTGATTCTGGTAGGTCTTTTCAATCATCTCTCCAGTCTTTGCAATCTCATCATCTAAGTCAAAGCCTTCCCGCCTTACTTCCATTAATGTTTCGAGGCGTATGTTCAAAAAAGTGCAGCTAACATCAATTGTGGCTTTATCTTCAAGAGCTTCATAATCTTTTTCCCACTGCTCAACCTCAGCTCTTAATTCATCCTTCTCATTCAAGGAAGCATCATAAGAAGCCTGTAGGGGGAAAGAGATCTCTCTAAAAATTGAACCTTGTCCGAGGATACACGAAGATCTTCTTGAGTTTACGTGAGCATTTTAACAAGCTCCCCAGAGTAAGCTTCTTTTTGGTTCAGCAAATCCTTTAAACTCCTAATTTCTTCAGAAGCCTTGGAAAGTTGCTCATCAAATGAAGTCTCAAGAAGATTCTTGTCTTTGCCCGCCTGATTAGATAAGGCTTTCTCAACCGCTAATTATGTTGCCATAACCTTCACTTGCTGCTCTAAAGTGCACTTTTCTTCCTCTAAGACCTCCATCTCAAGTTGAAGACCCTCGAACTGCTCTTTCCAGTTGTCTACCTCAGTGTGATAATCATTCATCAATTACTCTGTGTGGATGATCCTTTTCATCATCTCCTCACCGATGAGATTGATCGACATAATGAAAAGATATATGTGATACCAGTAAAAGAGAAATCACGTAAAATAAAAAATACAAGGTTTATAACTTTAAAGACGAATGACCAATATTATTCATCCACGTTAGAGAGCTGTGACTTTCCAGTTTTGACTTCTCAACTGGGCCGATCAGTGGTTTCTTCCATACATCAGCTTGGCCAGATTTCTTCAGAAGATTACCTTCTTCAGGAATTCAATGGTAAACTTTTTCATTGACCTACTATTACTAGAGGAACCAACTTCAACATGGGAAGTCGTAATAGTAGAAGTAGTTGAGGAAGTCAAAATAGCCACGGGCGGAGCAGTGGAAGCAACAGCAGGTACGGGAAACTGAGGTTCAATTGGAGCAAACACGGGAAAAGTGGCAAGAGGCGCTTCCTCAGAAATAAGGCCAAAGCTTTCTTCATCAAACCCACAAGAAAAGAGTTGTTCAGTAGAGTCACGGGGTGCAACATGCGTCTCTTCATTGGAACTCACTAAGGTAGCATTTTCAGGCTCAGACATGGAAACAGGACTAGGAGGGGGAGTAGCTTCGTCATCTGAAATGAACCATCTCCTAGCTCGTGGATTACGAACCAACGAGCCTTCATCCCGTTCCTCTCCATCCTCAGAGTTCTATGTTCTATCAGCTTTTCTTTTTTGATGAGGAACTCAAGATTATCTCTTGAGCCTTTGATAGAGAGAGCCTTGAAGTAGTAATTGAAGCAGCACTCACACCTCGAATGGGAAACCCTAATAAAGAAAAGGGTTAATAAGTTCCAAAATAAACATGGAGGCAAGGAAGAAAGTAAAAGACAAAGTTACCATGAGTCTTCACTTTCCATCCAAAACTGTTAAAAGGGTATTTCCAGGACCTTTCTTCCATAGGAGCAATGGTTAACAATTTTTCTACCCAACCACGAAAATCGTGAATTTCCTCAACAGTTCCCATGGCTACTGAAAGAAAAGCAGTTACGAGATTACAAGTTCTTCACAAAAAAAGAGAAATAAAAGATTGAAAGAGAGACTTACCTGCAAAGTTCCACTTTTTCAGGGAAAGACATGTTCTATTCACCTACTAACCCACTTGTAGGAGCAGCAACGAATATGGCATACCAGCCACGATCTTTGTCATCTTCAGGGCTAACCAAAACCTTCTTACTCCTCGCCACGAGAGTAAAAATCCCATGGTGGAATAATTTAGGACAGTAAAGGTGAATCAGATGGTAAAAGGTGAAGGGTAGAGTGGCCAAGTTTGATAACTATATAAGGCATGCCATATCCCTCCATACAATAGGACCAATATGTCCTAGACACACGTCGAAAAAGCGACAAAACTCAATAATAATTGGGTCAATAGGTGGCCTAAAACCTAACGTGAAAGGATATGTGTACACAAAAGAATAGCCAGCTTTAAAGGAAGTGATCCTTTGATTTTCATTGGGGACCAGAATCGGGAAGTCAAATTTCCAATAGCAATCTCTCCGCACAAGAGAAACTAAGCCCACAGTAATCTGGGAAGGCTAAACATCAGTACGATCGTGAGAAGTCATGGAAGTAACTTGACTTTTAATTAATTCTCTATCAGTGACAAACGGAAGTTCAGCGGGAATAATCTCATCGACAGTAGGTTCACGAAGCGGTTCACTAGAATCCCTACTCCTAGCGGAAGATCTATGTGAAGAAGAAGCCTTAGTTCAGAAGACGACGGAGGAGTAGTACTGGGTTGAGAAGAAGAACCACGTACGAAAATTGATCCTAAACTACCTAACGACCACCTCTCCTACTCTTGATAGGAGCAGAAGAAGGGGGAAGTTCGTCTACTATGACAACTATTCGAGGATCAGGATTTGAAGAAGACATAGTTGTATAAGGAAGTAGTACGTAATGAAGAACAAGAACAAATGTGAATTAAGAACACTGTAGAAAGTTTTTCGTAAAAGCAAAGGCAAATAATGTATTTATATGTAGAAGCAACCGTCATGTTAAGGGAGTATGATGGAAATGTCATTATGAAAATAGTCACTTCGTGACTTACGCAACCGCAAAAAAGCCCTTACACCCATTGAAGAGTTGCAGAGCCAATCGATGATTGTCATGTGTCACATGCATTAAATGGGAGTGACATACGACCCGTTGGTTCAAAAGAAGATACAATGGTACGTGAGAAACGGCGACAAAAAATTCTAGCCATAAATGTGATCCACTTCCCAAATATTCAATTGCTGAATAATTGTTAAGTGGGAGGACTATCTGTATTGGTAAAAATGAATATTACACATGGACTTAATTATGTGACTAACATGGAAAGACATGTGGATCACTAGAAAAGCGACAGTTGGAGAGGTGCATTAAAAGAGACATGTGTCGCAATAGATACGAGCAAATCACCCATGAGAAGAAAAGAAATGGTTGCTCGAGTTTCTCTATTGATTTGAAGAGGCACCGGTGGAATGAACAAAGACAATAAAAAAGGAAGATTCATGAATCAACAATTAATGAGTATGGATGATCACAAACGTTACGGAATCTTCACGAACAGTTACGATTACCAATTATAATCTTTTATTAATATCACTAATGCTCATAATGACACAGTCATAAAAGGGAAAAGACGTTGTACGTGAAGACCTCTATATAAGGGAAAGAAATGTCATTTGTACAGACACGTTCTGATTATTATTGGAATATACTTGCTTAACTGTGCTTTTCAATCAATTACTTTCCCATTTCCTATTTTTATTTCCTTTCTTGTCGAGAGAATATTGAATTTCTTGATTATCCGTAATCCGAGTACTTCTAAAAATAGGTTTTGACTGAGAATCTAATTCTTTGGTTAAACAATTACATATGTGATTCCAACATAATGTGCTGGAATTTCATAATGTGTTAGAGTTCCAACATAACATGCTAGAAGTTATACACAGGAGCTCCATAATCCAGCATATTTTGCTGGAACTTCTCGTGTCCTGGAGTTCCAACATAATATGCTGGAAGTTTGTACGCACGAGCTCCTTTAGCCAGCATATTATGCTCGAATTTTTCGTGTGCTGGAGTTCCAACATAATATGATGGAAGTTTGTACGGTGGAGCTCCATAATCCAACATATTTGCTGGAACTATCCGTGTTTCAATAAAATAGTGGCTATTATCCAATTACTTTACAAATACTGGCTATTTTTTAATTACACGTCCGAAAATTGGGTAGCACATGCTATCACTACTAAAAATTCGCTACAATCCGACCTAAAAAATCGACCAAAGTTGGTCGGTTATGGCCAATTACCGACCAAATGCGACCATTTACGGGTGGACGGTATGTTTTTCGACCAAAGTTGGTCGGTATTTTAATTATGTCATAAAAAAATTCACCATCTGGGCATCGAACCGAGGTCTATATTGTGGCAGGATACGATTCTACCATTAGATAATTGGCATTTTGTTTTAAGATTGTCTTGTTTTTATTTATACTATTTCATTGTATTTTCGCACGAAAATAACTAACCAAAGTTGGTCGGTTTTTTAAAATAACCGACCAATTTTGGTCGGCTTTTTTAATATTAATTTTTATTTTTTTTTAATTGAAAAATCGACCAAAGTTGGTCGGTTTCTTGAAAAATAAATTTCGCTGGACTCAAAAATAGTTTCCCGCATTTTTGTGCCAAAGAAAACCGACCAAAGTTGGTCGATTTCTTAAAAGAAATAAATGAAAAACCGACCAACTTTGATCGATTTTTGGTCGATTTTTTTACCGACCCAAATTGGTCGGTTTCTCTTAATCGATTTTTGCTCAATTTCTAGTAGTGTATTTTCACGTGAAAATTGTTCAATACCATAAGAAGAGATAACAACTTATTTCCTAAATAGGACGCCTGGTAAATAAGTCCCACCATATATATGCGAACACCACTAGAAATTTTGTTACTGATACCGACAATCTCAGTTACCAGTCTGTGCAAGCGTATTGCAGAAATTCCAAGGGTTAGTCAGTTTTCGGATTGAACATTTAAAATTAGTCAGTGTTTGTCAAGTCATTAAAAAATAATTATTATTTTCTTGTAACAGAGAGCGGTTCAGCATAATATACTGGAGTTCAGTGCACCTGTGTATGATCTTCCAGCATATTATGCTGGAACTCCAACACGCGGATAGTTCCAACATAATATACCGGATATTCGAGCACCTCCATTATAATATACTGGACCGGTATACTTTTCTAGAACTCCAGTATAATGGAGTTCCATCAAAGTATACTGCAACTCCAATATATTATACTGGAGTATTTCCAGATTTTGAACAATGTTTTTGTTCAGATTTATCTGTATATGAAAAATAGCTAATTTTCGATGACTTTTGAAATTGTAACTATTTTTGAATGATCACTTATAAATCTGATTATTTTTAAATTTCTCCCGAGTTTTTGCGTTATAAGAATTTAAAAAGTCATTCTTTATGATAGCGTGCCTAGATTGAACCGGTGGATACATCAGATTCTCTGATTACACATATGTATTAAGGGTGTGTTTGGTACGAAGGAAAATATTTTTTAATTTTTTCATGTTTGGTTGGTTTAAATGATTTGAAAATTATTTTCCTCATCAACTCATTTTCTTTCGATTGAAGAGAAAATATTTTCCAGAACTCCTTCTCAAACTTCTCCACCCTATTCCCTACCCTCACCAACCCATCTCACACCCACCCACCNTTCAAATTTTTGTTTTCTTTCTGCATCCCTCCCCCCTAACCCCCTGCCCCCGCTCCCGCACAAAAAAATATTTTTTTTACTTTTTTTATAATTTTCAGATATTTTTTTTCTACACCCCCACCCCCTACCCGAATTTTTTTTATATATATTTTCGATTTTACTTTTTTCTTCTTTCAATTTACATGTTTAAAATTTTACAAGTTCCAAAGTTGAGTTCAGATGTTTATGTGTTTCAAAGTTTATGGGTTTAGAAATTATAAAGTTTACGGGTTCGAAATTTCGCGGATTCGAAAGTTTTGCGGTTCAGAAGTTTATGAAATTTATGGGTTCGGAAGGTTGTTGGTTCGAAAGTTTATGACTTCATGTTTATTGTATCAAAATTATTTATGAATACTCTTGGAAAAATATTTTCCTTGATTTTGCGTACCAAACACCGGAAAATAAATAAGATTACTATTTATTTTTAAAAAAATATTTTTCACAGAAAACATTTTCCTTTATACCAAACACACCCTATATATGATAAAGTTGTATATAGATTCTCTACTTGTCTTTATTTAAAGTTCCATTCACTGTATATAATCTTAGGTGCTGACCGATTTTGTACTTACCAATTAGTTGTGTAATAGTACGATAACGCTTAAACCAGCGAAGTGCATATGCAGATTTTCTTTTGGGCTAATATTTATTTATGGCAAAACAACGTAACATTATTAGATTTTGTTTTAAGTGTTCATTTGTGAAAGGCTGGGAGAACTACTTAATTATAGCCAACATTCAAAGGCCGAACCACAGTGTAGGAATTCGACCGAACCAAGTAGTTTTAGTTAAAATTATATATTTATTTTAAAATTTTCAATTAACATATATAAATTATTAATTTAGAATACACTAATTTAAAAGATCAGCATCCCCAAACCTTTTTAATTGAGCTTGTTTATCACGTGTAGTGCTTCTTAATTGTAGATTCGAGCCTATATATGTGTGTGCTTTTACTTGTTTACTTTTTGCAAAAGTTCTATCTTGAATTGATAATACACGTTACTAACTTAAAACAAATCCTCAAGCAGTTGATATATCTGAAAAGTTAATCGATATACGAATCATTTGAGTACTGACTCCTTCATAGTACTCATCAAAGTTTGGGATGGCTACAACCAATAGAAAGGGAACAATAGCATAATTATTAGTATCTCCGTTTCAATTTGAATGAGTTAGTTTGACTTGACAAAAAGTTTAAGCTAAAAAAGAAAAGAAGTTTTGAAATATGTGATCTTAAAAGCTTAAAGGGTAAATCTTTGTGGGATTATCATATGTGTCTGGCTATAAAAACTTTTTATTAAGGGTAAAGTAGATAAAATGAAAAGTTCAAAGTTAATTTGTTTCTAAATATAGAAATATGTTCTTTTTTGGAACGGACTAATAAAGAAAATACTTCTTTCGGTCCAAAATAAGTGATATTTTTTTGTGGTTCAAAATAAGTGATTTTTTCAGATTTTAAGAATGAATTAATTATTTTTTTCCTACATTGCCCTTGGAGTAAATAATGTTGAAGTATATGTTAGGAGTGTTTATGCGAAAATATGGTAAAGGTTAATATGGTCATTTTCGTTGTTAATTAATGTTAAATGAATTTCTTAAAATGTACGAAAAACAACAAAAAAAATCACTTATTTCGAACCGAAGGGAGTGAGTCATTTAAATTGAAACAGAAATTACTCGAAATATGTGTTAGGAGTGTTTATGTGAAGATATGGTAAATGTTAGAAATGATTGCCTATTATATTTTGGATGAAATTTATCTACAAGGAATGCGAAATAAGAAGTGATTTCACCATATCAGTCAGACGTCTTTATAATAACATCCTTATATAATAGACATTCACTATAAAAGTTAAAAAATTTCAGAATATATCTTTTATGTTATATTATAATATTATATATTTCATTCACAATAATACTTTACTATAGCAGCCAAAAAAAATATCGAAACAAACATGATAGTATTAATGATAGGCCAACCACATCTACGCATTGCTAGGACTTTTAGATAGTTGTTTTAGAGATGCATAGCGGAAAATGATGGATTGTTTAATGAAAAAAGTAGGGTATTATTGAAGGCGTGTTCGCATAAAGGGCCTGCGTCGAAAATCAACCCCACCAAAGGCAAACGTCATGAAAAAGGTATAACGAATAATCAATTACCAGATATGAAATAATGGGCAATATCTTGTCCTCTATATTTTGGCCTCTTCTCATTTGGCTTCATTGCTGAACAATCCCATCTACTTTCTATATATTTTAGAGAAAATGGACAGAATTATCGATTGAAATATCCCACATATTTTGATGAACTTCATGTTAATTAACTTGCTGAAAATTATAGTTTATACTGAAATACATAGAACCAAGAAACATGTTCATTAGTTATTTGATGAAGTTCACTATGTATAGAGCCCAGAGACATGTTTATATTCCTAAAAAGACAAATATGCTAAAGCACCCAATCATATGAGACATGTAAAAAAATATTCCAAGAATCTTTTGTACTGTTTTTCTTTTTTGATGAAGGGTTGTGCTTTGCAAAATAAGAAAAAGAAATCCCAGTAATCTAGATATGATATATACTCCAAGTACTTTATGGTTTATAGTTTGCCTAGTGAGTTCTAATCTAATTCTCTCGGGGTTGTAGACAAGAAATGGAATCCTAGTTGGACGCACTATAGTCCAATTATTTAAATACAAAAATACTATATATTCAACAATCATTGGAGTGCTTGAATAATGCAAGTGTAGCTATTTCAATCATTATCCATTCGCTTTTGGCTACAGCTAATTCAAATAGGTATTTTGAGAATTAAAAAAAAATTATTAAGAATAAAATAGTAAAAAAAAAATTCAATCACTGTGGAATTTTACCAAATACATACATAATGCACTTGTAAGCTTAGCAAACACCTTATTTAAAGATGTCGTAATCTTATAGTACTTCATTCTGTCCACTTTAAGTGATTTTTTGATCTTTTGGTGTGGTCCATAATATTTGATTTTTTCAATATATTTCAAGAAGTTAATTATTCTTTCTAAACTTGCCCTTGGAGTGAAGAGCATAGGAGTAGTTTGTTATATTTCCAATGAGCAAATTAAGGTTAATATTGTCAATTTCATTGTTAATTAGTACCAAACGGTACATTCCTTAATGTGTGAAAAGAGCCAAAAAATTACTTAAAGTGGACCTGAGGGAGTAATATTTTTCACGAAGCAAATTGCTTTATATGTTCCAGGTTGTGGAACTAACTTGAGCGGTTTATTGAAACACTAAGCATATATCAATATTCTGGAGCAATTAACATATTGTGGCTGTAGTTTAGTGGTGAGAATTCCACGTTGTGGCCGTGGAGACCTGGGCTCGAATCCCAGCAGCCACACTGCCTTTTTGTCCTCTTTTTTTTTGAGTTAGTAGTTCCTTTTTCCCTTTTTTACTATTTATTACAAGAAGTTAAATCCTCATAATACTTTTTTTTGTTTATAAATCTTCAGGATACTCTGTTATGTTTCCAGAATGGTAACTACTAACTATGGCTCGATGAAAATGGATATACGATATATGAAATTGACTTCAGATTAAATTTATCAAGTCAACTATCATAGAATCAATCTTACCTTCTTTTTTTTTTTTTTTTCATTTTGTTTTGAAAAGGATTCAGATCCAGTATCTATTCTAGTATTTATTAATTTTTATATTATGTCAATCTTGTCTTGTTTAAAATGGTAGTAGATAACGCATTAACAATGTCACCTATTTAACCTGTGATTGGCAAAGGGGTTGACGTTTGTCGAAGAAATTTAGTAAAAATGTTAGGATGTGATAATGTTGTAAAGTGGTAGGACTCTAGATATGCATAACAACCTAGTATAGTTGTACACTTTTTGTATATAATTGTTGTTATCTCTATTGTAACTTGCCAATATAAATACAAAGCCAGGCTCTATTGTCACGATGAAAATGGATATACGATACATGAAATTGACTTCAGATTAAATTTATCAAGTCAACTGTCATAGAATCAATCTTACCTTCTTCTTTTTTCATTTTGTTTTGAAAAGGATTCAAATCTAGTATCTATTCTAGTATTTATTAATTTTTATATTATGTCAATCTTGTCTTGTTTAAAATGGTAGTAGACAACGCATCAACAATGTCACATATTTAACCTGTGATTGGCAAAGGGGTTGACGTTTGTCTAAGAAATTTAGTAAAAATGTTAGGATGTGATAATGTTATAAAGTGGTAGGACTCTAGATATGCATAACAACCTAGTATAGTTGTACACTTTTTGTATATATTTGTTGTTATCTATATTGTAATTTGCCAATATAAATACAAAGCCATGCTCTATTGTCTCGATAAAAATGGATATATGATACATGAAATTGACTTCAGATTAAATTTATCAAGTCAACTGTCACAAAATCAATCTTACCTTCTTCTTTTTTTCATTTTGTTTTGAAAAGGATTCAAATCCAGTATCTATTCTAGTATTTATTAATTTTTATATTATGTCAATCTTGTCTTGTTTAAAATGGTAGTAGACAACGCATTAACAATGTCACCTATTTAACCTGTGATTGGCAAAGGGGTTGACGTTTGTCAAAGAAATTTAGTAAAAATGTTAGGATGTGATAATGTTGTAAAGTGGTAGGACTCTAGATATGCATAACAACCTAGTATAGTTGTACACTTTTTGTATATATTTATTGTTATCTCTATTGTAACTTGCCAATATAAATACAAAGTCAGGCTCTATTGTAACTTGCCAATATAAATACAAAGGCAGGCAGCAATCAACATCAAGCTTCTGCATTGTCAAACTCTTCTCTACTATTAATCTTTGTCTCTCAAAACTTCTCTTTCATCATGGTATTAGAGCAAGGCAACGCCACAACTTCCTCCTCCATGAAAACGACCTTTGTTTCTTCTCTTGGTCTACCAGTTCCACCTCCAACTATTTCAAACATCAAAGGTTTGTTCCAATAGAGTTAACTTATGTTAACTATCTCACATGGAAGAAAGTTCTTTCAACTGTATTCAAAAGTCATAATCTTCTTTCTCTTATTGATGGATCTATTCCATGTCCTGAATCAACTCATGAGGAATATCAACTATGGGTTCAATGTGATACAATTTCATTAAGCTGAATTAATGCAATATTATCACACTCGGTACTTGATACCTTATTAAACTATGCATGTGAGACTTCTAAAGAGGTGTGGGATACGTCAACCTCGTTGTACTTGGATCAAGTATCTTCCTCTGCTATTCATCTTAATTCAAAATTCCAAAATTTCAGGAAAGGATCTCTTTCCATGGAAGATTATCTTCAATAATTACATTTAATTGCCTGCTCTTTGCGTGCAATCGGAAAACCTGTCACAGACGGAGATCTAATCACTCAAGCTCTACAAGGACTGCCTCTCTCTTATTGAACTTTCGTTTTCGGATTAAATGCCACAGGAACTCTTCCATCCTTTATCTCTTTGCGTCCTCTTCTACTCACAGAAGAGGCTCACATTAATGCAAATCCAACTGAAGATCATAGTGCATATACTGCCTTACTTGCATCTACTAAAGATCAATTTACTTCACATGCTTCTACTGAAAAATGTGGCTACTTTGGATGAGGTCGAGGAAATAACTTTAAAGGAAATCATAGCAAGGGTAGAGGATTCCCAAATCACTCTAACCAACAATCATTTTCTCCAAATTGGTCTGGCTATCAACTTCATTCTCGTCCTCCTCCTTCCTCTGTTGGTGGTATTTTGGGACGACCGCCTTTTACTCCGACAAGCCAGTGTCAAATTTGCTTTCGCTTCAACCATACTGCCTTGGAGTGTCGAAATCGATTCAACCACTCTTTTGCTGCAAATAATATTCCCAAATCCTTTGCTGCAAATAATATTCCCAAATCCTTTGTTGCAACGAACATGGAAGAGGTGCGACCTACAAATTGGTACCCAGATTCTGGTGCATCCGCGCACATGACGAACGACCCTTCAGTTCTCTCCTCGTCTACCCCATATACTGGATCTTCTAAGGTTATGGTTGGTAATGATCATCTTCTCCCTATCTCTTCTGTTGGATCTTCCATTCTGCCTACTATTTTCTAAACCTCTTTGTTTAAAAAATATTTTATATGTTCCATTACTTGCCAAAAATCTTTTGTCTATACAACGTTTGTGTCGGGATAATGATTGTCTCATCGAATTCACGGAATCTGCTTTTTTTGTAAAGTACATGGAGACCAACACGACGTTGCTCCACTGTGACAATATTGGCGCTCTTTATCCACTCTTTGTTGCTTCAACCAATGTTTCGAACGTCGGCCTATCCGCTTTAGTTTCACCTGCTTATCTTTGGCACCAACGCTTGGGATATCCTGGCAGTCCATCTCTTGCTTCTTTAGTCATAGGAAATTAATTAGTTTTTCATCCTCTTTTGTAAGCAATAAATGTAATGTTTGCTATTTGTGCAAACAAACAAAACTTTCTTTCCCGTTGTCTAATACTAAGTCTATTGCTCCATTTTATTTAGTACACTCTGATGTATGGCAAGCACCTCTGGCCTCACATTTTGGGTATCGATATTATATTTTATTCCTTGACGACTATACAAAATTTTCTTGGATTTATTTATTGCGTGAAAAATCCGAGGTTTATGATAAATTCAAGGAATTTTATACCATGATTAAGAATATCTTTGGTGCATCCGTTTCTTTCTTTCAATCTGATGGTGGCAAAGAATATGACAACCTTGCTTTTTGATTCTTTTTAAAGAAGCATGGAATTGTTCATCGTATTTCTTGTCCCTACACTTCTGCTCAAAATGGAAGAGCTGAAAGAAAACATCAGCACATTGCTAATGTCCTATGCTGCCTTCTTTTTCAAGCCAACATGCCCTTTCAGTTTTGGGCAGATGCATGTTTATATGCCATTTTTCTTATTAACATTACTCCTTTACCTGTTTTACGCTTCCTTTCTCCTTATGAATTATTGTTTTGTCGAGTTCCTAACTATTCATCCGTTCGAACTTTTGGGAGCCTTTGTTATCCATATGTTGCACACAATAAATCTAATTTCATCCAAGATCCACACCTTGTTTGTTTCTAGGGACTTCTGATAGGCATAAGAGGTTTAAATGTCTTGATCCTGTTGACAATAGAGTTTTAATCTCTAGGCATGTGCATTTTGTTGAAAATGTTTATCCTTATCCTACAATGTTCCCTACTTCACCGAATAACTCTCCTTCCAAACTTCATGAGTCTCCTAATGAATCTCTACTTCCTTCCTTGACTAAAACTCTCTCCACTCAACAAAATCATGTTTCCTTGAGTCCGAAACCATCTCAAATGTCGTGTATCTCGGCATTATCTTCACCAGTTTCACGCCAAAGTCCAACCTTATCTTCAAGAAATATTCAAGGTGGTGCTCCAACTCATTTAATCTGAACCAACTTATCTCCACATGCTCTACATTTATCCCCCACGTTGGCTACTGAATCTCCAAGTACTCTTCCTCCAGATTCTCATATTCTGTCATCAAAATCTAATACAACTCATGGTACCCCTACCTCTCCCTCTCAATCTCTTGATTTATCTGATAATATTTCAACACATTTTTCACCCTCACAACCATCCTCAATTAATACATCTAAGCATTATCATGTTCATCCAATGGTCACCCGCGCGATGACGGGCAAACTTAAACCTCGTATCCTTCCATATTTATCCGCTTCTACATCTTCCTCCCTCTTATCTGAACCCACCTCATACAACCAAGATGCCAAGGATCCTCAGTGGCTTAAGGCTATGAGTGAATAATTTGATGCACTTATTCAGAATAACACATGGTCCTCAGTTCCACCTCCTTCTAATGCTAATATTATTGGTAGCAAGTGGTTTTCCGTATAAAGTATGCTTCGGATGGCTCTGTGGATCGTTATAAAGCCCTTTTAGTCGCTCAAGGCTAATCTCAACAGCCGGGGGTTGATATTTCTAAAACATTTGCTCCTGTGGTCAAGTTAAGTACTGTGCGATTGGTTCTTGCCTTAGCTCTTCAACGTAATTGGATCATGCACCAACTGGACGTGTCAAACGCTTTTCTACATGGAGAATTAACAGAGACTGTATATATGCGTCAGCCTAAAGGGTTTGAGAACACCGATTACCCGCATCATGTTTGTAAACTTCGGCGCGCTTTATATGGTCTTAAACAGTCACCAAGAGCTTGGTTTCATCGCCTTACCTCTTTCTTGGCAGATCTTGGATTCAAGCAATCACAGTCAGATAACAGTATGTTTGTTCTCTATTTGGGGTCCGAGTCGCTTGTTCTTTTTATATATGTGGATGACATAGCTATTTTTGGTTCCTCTCAACAGTTGATTGATTCTTTCATCTCATCCATGCAACATGAATTTTCTATGAAAGACTTGGGTCCTTTGAGTTATTTTCTCGGCGTCAAGCAAGTTAAAAATTCCTCTGGTCTGTTCTTATCCCAGCATCGCTATGTCAATGATATTCTTCATCGATTTGAATTGGATAAATCCAAACCAGTTCTAACTCCTCTACAAAGCAAGCTTGATTGGCACTCTTCTACTTCATCTCTACTAAGTGATCCATCAGTTTATCGTCAAATGGTAGGATCTCTCCAGTATTTATCATTTACTCGGCCTGATATTCATTTGCTGTTAATCTTGCCTCTCAGTTTCTTCATAATCCTAGGGAGGTTCATATGCAAGCCGTCAAAAGAATATTTCGGTATATATTGGAGGTACTGCTGATCGGGGCTTGCAGCTTACCAGAAATACCTCTCTCTCTCTTAAAGTGTATTTCGATTCCGATTGGGCTGGTTGCTTTTCGACACGTCGATCAACTACTAGTTTTTGTATTTTTCTTGGCGATAATCTTATTTCTTGGTCAGCTAAGAAGCAATCTACAGTCACACGCTCTAGCACCGAGGCAGAATATCGAGCCCTTGCCGTTGCAGTTGTTGAAGTTACTTGGCTTCAGTATCTCTTACGTGATCTTCATGTTCCTCTTTGCTCACCAATAATGGCTAAATGTGATATTAATGTTGGAGCTATTCATCTTGCGCACAACCTGGTTTTTCACTCTCGATCTAAGCATGTAGTACTGGATTATCATTTTGTTCGTGAAAAGGTCAACCTAGGAGACTTGCTCGTTTCTCATGTTTCCACTTCTCATCAACTTGCTGACTTGTTTACCAAAGTTCTGCCATCTGCTAGGTTCCACGAGCTCCTAACCAAGCTTTGTGTCCGTTCCTCTCCTTCAGCTTGAGGGAGGGTGTTAGGATGTGATAATGTTGTAAAGTGGTAGGACTCTAGATATACATAACAACCTAGTATAGTTGTACATATTTTGTATATATTTGTTGTTATCTCTATTGTAACTTGCCAATATAAATACAAAGCCAGGCAACAATCAACATCAAGCTTCTGCATTGTCAAACTCTTCTCTACTATTAATCTTTGTCGCTCAAGACTTCTCTTTCATCAAAAAATATTACGTTCAAGTTGTTTAATCTTTTTCTTTTATCATTTTAAAATATAGTAAAATTTGATCAATGCTCAGTGTTACCATATTTTCAATGGTACTAGCTAGTACTAGAATTCATATTTTCCCTTATTTTCCTATAACTTGTATTTCTTCTAAAGCATCAGGAAGAAGGACTTTAATGCTGGAAGTTCCGTCCCTTTTATTCTTTTATCTTTTTTTTCTTTTTTAATTTGATAATTTTGGTTTTAAATATGCAAAATTAAATAATAAGAATCAAATGGAGCGTCATGTCGTGGTCATGTGCATGTGTGTTGATTCGGAATAATAAGTCAATTGCATGCGGGGCGGTCCTTCCCTAAAACAAGTAAAACAACTGTTTTGGGTCCCATTTTTTGTTTTATATATATATATATATATATCAGGGGCGGCTCAACGAATTTGGTGGCCTAAAACCAAATTGTATTAAGAGGCCTATTTCACAAAAATCATATTACAGTGAGACACAAAAGATTTATGTTCTAATCCATGGGTCAATTAAACATGAGAAAGCAGCTAAACCAAAGAAACATAGTTTGAAATTGGAAAGTGAAATCTCAAAGTCATGTGAAAGAAAGGAGGAAAAATTAGAACGAAAGAAGAAAATAAATATAAATACGGAAATTTGTCGCTCTTTACTCACTCATCTGTGCATTCTTAACCAAATAAACAAATCTTAAAATTTAAACTCTTAAGATTAATCGCATAAGATATATAATACATAATTTTTGGGCCCCCCTAGAATTCCTTACCCTCCAGCCGGCCCTAATATATATATATATATAAAGATCTTTGAAGTAAAAAAATTCTATTTCTTTCTTTAGCAAATATAGGAAAGAAGGATTTGCAACTGCTATGATTTTTGCCAAGAAAATCACATTTAAAATAAATATCAAACCTGAATTTTGTAAGAAACGTGTGAATATATAGGAAGAAATAATTTGATAAAAATATTGAAAATAAAATCTCAAAATCTCTCGAAGAGTTATTTAGAGTTGATTACTTTTTTATACCTAGTAGAAAAGACTATTTCTTTCACTTTAAAATAAATTTGAACAATATAATTCAAAGCATATGAAAGTATTTTGGATTTTCTATATAGCGGTAAAAAATGAAATCACTAGATAAAATTTTGAAAAAAATATTGCCTTAATATCGAATGTTCCTTAAGCATAATAACCAATCTGATATTAATGATTTAGATTTATTTTCTGAATTAAAAGTGTTATGGAAAATAGTTGTGATGACCCAAAAGGTCATCCTAAGTAATTCTACCTAAATCTGTGTTTCGAGACCTCGAAAGCCTCCGTTAGTCTCACCTCGATATGTGTGCGCAGCCCGGGCGTGTAGCCGGAAAGTCTATATTTTGAAATTTGATGAAAATGGAATTTTATGATAACTAAATGGATAAAATTGACTTTGGTCAACATTTTTGGTAAATGGACCCGGACCCATGATTTGACGGTCCCGGAGGGTCCGTAGGAAATATGGAACTTGGGTGTATGCCCGGAATCGAATTCCGAGGTCCTAAGCCCGAGAAATGAATTTTTAAAGAAATTTTTTTTCTGAAAATAATAAAGGATTTTGAAAATGAATAATTATGTGAAAACCGTATTACCGTGCCCGTATTATGGTTTCGGAGCCCGAAACATGTTTATTATATTATGTGACTTATCTGTGAAGTTTGGTGTAAAACGGACTTGGAATGACGTGTTTCGGATCAAAGTTGGAAAAGTTAAGCTTTATGAAGTTTTAAGAAAAGATCTATGTGTTTTAAGGTTTAATTCCGTGTTCTTGATGATATTTTGGTGATTTAAAAGCTTGAATAAGTCCGTAGGGTATTTTGGGAGTTGTGTGTGTTTTTGGTTTTGGGCCCCGAGGGCTCGAGTGAGTTTCGGGTAGCTAACGGGGTGTGAAAAGTGCTAAAAATCTGGTGTGTTTGTGATTTTCTGGTGTCCAGCGTTTTCTTCTCCGCGATCGCGTACGTGTGCTTGCGATCACGATGTGTAAGGGGTTGGGGGTGAGTATTTGACTCTATGCGAACGTAGGGCCTCAACCGCGATCGCAGAGCTTGGGGGCCAGTGCTCTACGCGATCGTGGAAGGCCTCACGCGAACGCATAGAGTAAGTCTTGGGATGGGGGCTGGGTAGGCGTTGCACTATGCGAACGCAATCTCTTGGTCGCGATCGCGAAGGCTAGTGACCCGTGTTCCCTGCGATCTCCGTCTCTTAACCGCGATCGCGAAGCTTCAGACCCAGTACTCTCCACGATCGCGTGCCTCCTGGCGCGATCGCGATAGCCAAAATCGTCCAGTTATTCTTTAAGTCCAAAACCAGAATACTCTACACGGGATTTCATTATTTTCAGCCTCCTCCTCCTTCCCTAACCTCCATTGAAGACCTCCAAACCAATTCTTCCTCCATAGTCTCTTGGGTAAGCTTCCTAACATCAATTTCTTCCACTTCCTTTCCCTAATCACTAGAAATCTAGGCCTAAAATCATAAAATCAAGTAGAAATTAGGGGTTTTGGATAGAGTTAGATTTTTTGGAAATTTGGGTGATTCAACCTCAATTTGGGGTCGGATCTTAAAACAAATAATATATTTAAACTCGTGGGGTTATGGGGATCAGGTTTTGGTCCGAGCCTCGTGTTTGGACCAAGCGGGCCCGGGTCAAATTTTGGTATTTTTGGAAGAATGCTAGAAATGGGATATCTAGGCTATGGGATTGTGTCATTGAGTCTTTACTGATATTATTGAATTAATTATGCCTAGATATCATT
>ML264994.1:73274-117999 GCA_005239495.1 Nicotiana undulata | reverse complement strand
GTACATTCATTTTGTCTATTTGTATATTCCACTAGTCACCTGTGGACTTGTGACACTAGGTCTTGGCACACGTAGTTGATTCACTAGTATTATACTACTCTATTTTATGCTGGCAAAACGATTTCTGAGTTACTTTAAATTACATTGCCTCACTTCCTCACTTTCATTTAAGGACTGCTTAAATTAAAACTGGATAAGTATTTGAACATCTCATTTGTTTAAGTAATTTTGTTAGTAACTAGTGTTGGCTTGCCTGACTTCGGTGTTGGGCGCCATCACGACCTGAGTAGGAATTTGGGTCGTGACAAAAGGTGGCCATGATATGGTATCACAACCTAACCCCGAATTCAATAGATTCATTTTCCATGCTGGCAGATTCTTTTATAAAGGAACATGCTGGTGCCATCAAGGTTGCTACAAGGAAATCTCACGTCTTCAAAATCCAACAAAGAGAAAACGAGATGCTACGGGAATTTTTATCTCGCTTTCAAATTGAGAGAATGGAATTACCATCGGTCTCCAATGACTGGGCAGTGCAGGCCTTCATCCAAGGTTTGAATGAACGAAGTTCAATAGCTTCGAAGCAACTGAAGTAGAACTTAGTATAATATCCTGTTGTCACTTGGGCGGATGTCCACAACCGATATCAGTCAAAGATTAGGGTCGAAGACAACTAACAATGAGCCCCCTTGAGCTCGGTATATCCTATCAGGCTCCTGACAAAGGAACCAAGGCTAAACAAGGAAAGGTTCCAACTATAAACTGAAGATCAAAGAAACGCCCCAAAGTGTAACATACTTCAAAACGACCGTAGGTCAGATAAAGGTTAGAATCCACGGGAACTCGTGAGTAGATCCGGTTTTGACAGACACGCAGGACCGGTGGAGGCACCCCGATTATCTTAGTACAACTTCAACATTGATGTTACGGACATCGTATCGGCCATAGGTAAAATCAAAGACACCAGGTGGCCAAAACCCATACTATAAGATCCATTGCAAAAGAACCATAACCTAGTATACGAATTTCACGGCACACACGGTCATAGGACTGAAGATTGCAGACAGCTCCGAGAGAAAGTAGCTCGACTAATCAACAAATGGCACCTCCGAGAATTCCTCAGCGACCGAGCTAAAAATCAATTTCGGGAATGAGAAGCGAATAGGAAAAATGAAGCAAAAGAGCCACAACATGTCATCCACATGATCATAGGAGGAATCGACATCCCACAGGAACCCATCGTTAAACGAACAAAAATATCCATCACCAGGGAAAAGCGAACTCGAGGTTACATACCCGAGAACGCTCACATTCAGCGATGTGGACATCGAGACCCTGTCTCAGCCTCACAACGACGCATTGGTAATTTCTTTTCTTGTAAATACGTTTCAAATTAAACGTGTGCTTGTAGATCCAGGTAGCTCGGCCAACATCATCAGATCGGGGGTGGTGGAGCAGCTCGGATTGCTTGACCAAATCGTGCCCGCTTCTCGAGTCCTCAACGGATTTAACATGGCGAGCGAGACAACAAAAAGGGAGATCACCCTCTCGGTCAATGTGGCCGGCGCAACCCAAAATACCAAGTTTCATATCATCGAATGAGACATGAGGTACAATGCCTTGCTCGGAAGGCCATGGATACACTGCATGAGGGCAGTACCATCAACCCTTCATCAAATGATGAAGTTTTCGATGAAGGACGGAATAAAAATGATATGCAGGGAGCAGTATGCAACAAGGGAGATGTTCGCGGTGCACGATGCGGCACCGGCGTCGACACCTTCTACATCGAAGAAGCCAAAGGATAAGCAGACAGCCAAGTAGAATCCACTACATTCTTTGTTGCGCCCGAATGAATGAGTAAAGGACCGTACCGTGTCATCAAAACAAGAAGGTGAAGCACGTCGAGGATCAAACACCATCTCTGCTAAGGTATAGCCGTCTCCTTTTTTATTTACGTTTTACACTAACTTATGTGCAGGTGTCCGATTTGAAAAATCGAAGCACCTTCCAGCTTGAAGGCCTTAGTTTTTAAAGCATGTGTTGCGCTCTTTTCCCCTTAGATCGGATTTTATCCCAAGTGGGTTTTACCGACGAGGTTTTTAACGAGGCAACATCTATATGCTACCTAAGAAGAACTCAACAAGTATTCAAGGCTTCTCTTCAATCCACCTCGAATACTGGGGACATCCCTCTGAGAGATCGCCTCATTGGAGAAATCGAAATAACCAAAGAGGGTCTCGGTAGGAAAATGATGTATCGGGCCAAACGGTAAAATGAATCGTGTCCGCTTAGAATAATCGAATCCTCGACGGTGAAAACTATGTATACTTGTACCAAGTAATCAAAGGAGTACCTTTTACCATAAAAGGTTCGCACTTCGAAGAAGTTTCTATTATCACGAGAAACGGCTCCAGGGCCAGAAAGTTCCCAAACATTCGGAGACAGACATCGAAAACGCGAAGCCATAAGACGTCAGGGCCGGAAACTTTGAGCCCAAAAGACCTCCATGAGGCATTATCGACAGTATAAGACCTCCATGAGGCATCATCAACAATGAAAGACCTCCACCAGGCATAAACTGTAAGACCTCAAGTAAGGCATGAATTATACTCGCACTAAGTAACCAAAGAATCTGTAAGACCTCAAGTATGGCATGTTCAAATTTATGAGACCTTACAAAAGGCATAATCCCGATCCTAAAGTCAAGGATATATATTTGAACTTGTAAGACCCCTAAAAAGGCATACCCTAGATATAAACGCCGAGACTACCATACTCGGGGACTAGAAGGCTACGGCCAAACACAACGACTACGGTCATAAGGCTACGGCCAAACTAACGTGACTCGGGGACGCCCGAATGTCGCCATAAAATCACAAATACTTCGACAATACTTCGAAAAGAGCCGGTTAATCAGGCTACCCTCGGCATAAGCAAAAGCGCTTCGATCATATAAGCTCCAATAATCAAAAGGCTTCAAAACAATTCAGTCGTCAAGCGAAACCTCCTAAGGCACTCATTTATCGTCATACAACGGCTCACAATCGAGTTTCTTATCGAATCATCGAAGAGTCGAACGAACACAAAAACTTCAAAAAGTCTTTAACGAGGGGAAATATATCCATACTAAAGGTCGTGTCGACCCAACGTGTAAGAGCCTATGCGCCAGCTTAAAGAGCCTCAGGGCCAATTAAAAAACCTAAGGGTCGATGAGCTCGAGTCGAAACCCGACTCAAGGACTGAGCCCTAAACGATTAACTAAAAAGCGCCTAAGGGCCAATGCGTAAGAGCCTACGGGCCCGCCTAAAATGCCTAAAGGCAAATACATAAGAGCCTACGGGCCAGCCTAACAAGCCGAGGGTCGATTCTGTAAACCTAAGGGTTTTTTCACCTCGAAGTCCAATTCATCGGACTAGCTATCGACAATCGAAATTCAAAACAAAAAGAAGATAGATACAAGCAAATTGGAAGTATTAAAGGATATTTCATCTATATGTATCACAAATATACATTCATAGTGCTCCCATAGGGAGTCTTATACAAAACAGGAAAGGAAAGCCTAGTCTATCTTCCCCTCAGGGACTAAGACTCTATCGGCCTCTTCCTCATTATCCTCAAAATCAGATAAGAGGAATTTGGCGTCGTATTCATCCGCTCTGGCCTGCTCTATCTCTTCCGAGAGATCGAAGCCCCTAGCGTGGATCTCCTCGAGGGTTTCCCTCCGTGATTTGCACCGGGCATATTCATTTCTTCTGCTCTCCCTATCAGAAGCCCCTCTCAACTCGGCTCGAGCATCAGCAGCGTCTTTCAAATAGACGGATAATTTCTTATCAGTCTTAGATCAGATCTCTTCAACTTCAGCCCGGGCGTCCACGATCTTGGCCTTCATCTTCAAAAGATCATACTCGAGCCTTACAATCCTGATCGTCTATACCGAGTTGCTTTCACGAGCATTCCGGAGTTGCACCTCGAGGCGGAAGCCTTGGCGAAAGCATTCCTCTTGGCCGCAACGTGGGCATCTATCTGAGCCCTTATCTCATTGCACTCATGATTGGCCTGGACGACTTTGCCCCAGAGGCGTTCCAAGTCCTTCGTCCTTCTCTACAACTGAAACATACGAATATTAATCTCTGAAGATAGGAGAATAAATGGGCGTGTCCTCAAAATAAAAGTTACCTGTCCCTCGAGGCGGCCTTCGTAGTTCTGGCTACGATCCATTTTAGCGATAGTGTATCAACTCCTTAGGTCTTTTATCACATAGGAGACTGAGGGATTTATCCCCGTCCAAGGCTCTTCGCAACCGAGCCTCGCAGCGAAGCAACTCGGACTTGAGCTTGTCAAAAGCCTATGAAAAAGAAGCTTCAGTTAGAAAATAAAAACACAGAGCTAATAAAATCACAAAGATCATCGAAGCTTACCGAAGAACAGAACTCCTGAGCCTCCTCAAAGGCCAAGCGAGCATCTCCTAGTATGGCCTCTTCGGCCCCAGTTGAACCATTCTGTGGGGGGACATAATCATCCGATACTCCGCTCCCATCAGGCGGACCTTGGGCCCAAACATCCCTCGAAGTACCTTCGACGGGGAAAGAAAATGACGGCAGAATATCCTTATCCCTCAAAGTACCTTCGACGAGGGAAGAAGACGGTGGCAAGGGAGGAACCATTCTCCCGAGGCTAGAGACCTCAGTCTTGACAGGCTCAGCTTCATCGCCTTTATGCCTCTGCCAGACCTTGTCTCACTGTGAGTTTCCTTACCCACTGAGGACTCCTTTCATTTATTATCATTCTTCGGCCCCGAGGCCGACGACCCTTCCTCCTCTCCAAGAGGGCACGGTCTCATCTCGGAGAATTCTCCAATGCTTGTAGTCAAGAAGTTAATAAAAAGGAAAGTTTTTCCTAAAAGAAAGAATCTTACGAAACTCACCATGGTGTTTGTCCTCCCATCTACCCTTAACCAGGTCTCGCCACTTATGCTCATCGTAAGTCGAGAAGGCCGCCAACTTCTGAGTCCAACCCGCCTGGTTGGGTACCTCATATGGAAACCATGAGGTTGCTGTAGGAAGGGAAAGAAGACATTATTACGAAGTCCGCCTCCACTATGAACAAAATGGTAAAAGCACAAGTGTACCACTTACGTGTGAAATTCAATTTCTTAGGAAATGGCAGGAACTCCGCCGGGATAATGTCGGCGGTCCGCACTCGGACAAATCGACTCATCCACCCTCGGTCCCCATCTTGTTCATCGCTGGCAACAAGGGGTTGGGTGGATCGATGTCGTAGAGTGATCAGGCCCCTATAGTGCAAGGGTTGGTACAATCTGATGAGATGGCTGAGGGTGAACTCGAGCCCGACTTTCTCCGCGAAGAACCTTATCATCAACACAATCCTATAGAACGACGGGTGAACCTGTGCCCGGGTAACCCGATATCTTCTACAAAACTCAAGCCCGACTCTGTCAGGAGGACCCAGCGTAAAGGAGTACGTATATGCGTTCCAAAACCCCTCTACATGGGACATGATGCCCTCTTCCAGGGAACGTATTTGCAGTACCACTTCTTCCCCCCATCCGCAGTCTCTCCTCACTGCCTCGAGGTATTTTTCTCCTATTGATGGGATGAACTTCCATAAATCCTCCTGATGGCCCCAAACATTGGAAGGTATCTCTAACATGAAGTCCCTCCTCGAGACGAAGTAGCCCGAGGTTCGTTCACCAGACGCCGGTGGTGTACCACCGACCGGGAAAGAAGTGGAGGCAGAAATCTCCTCTTTTTGGTTGACAGATTTAGGCACGGCAGCCATAGCTATGGTAAAACAAGAAAAGGGAGGTAAATCTCAGAGCAAGAACCTCAAATTAAAAGGGTAGAAGAATTGGTGATAGAAAAACTCTGTGAAGAAGACAGTTGCTCAAAGCAGCAAAGTCTTTAGATGAAGAAAGCAAATACATATATAGAGCAAGTGGCGACTGTTCGCCTACTTTGAAGGTCAATTAATTCTGACCATGCCATTACCACTTTTGGGGAAATGTACCGGTGGGACCAACTCAGTCACTTCACAAGTCATGTCATATGAATGACGATGTCATGCAGCGTTCGCGGGATCAAGGTCCTCAAATCAATCTAACCTCGAGATGGTGCCCGATCTCGAGGATCTCTGTTACTATAATTATGAGCTCTAATGAGCTTTCAATATCAATCTAACCTCGAGATGGTGCCCGATCTCGAGGAACTCTATTACTTCGATCTAACCTCGAGATGGTTCCCGATATCGAGGATCTATGTTACTATAATTATGAGCTCTAAGGAGCTTTCAATATCAATCTAACCTCGAGATGGTGCCCGATCTCGAGGATCTCTGTTACTTCAATCTAACCTCGAGATGGTGCCCGATCTCGATGATCTCTGTTACTATAATTATGAGCTCTAAGGAGCTTTCAATATAAATCTAACCTTGAGATGGTGTCCGATCTTGAGGATCTCTTTTACTTCAATCTAAACTCAAGATGGTGCCCGATCTCAAGGATCTCTATTAATATAATTATGGGCTCTGAGGAGCTACCAATATCTATCTAACCTCGAGATGGTGCCCGATATCGAGGATCGCTATTACTTCAATCTAACCTCGATATGGTGCCCGATCTCGAGGATCTCTGTTAATATAATTATGGGTTTGAGGAGCTACAAATATCTATCTAACCTCGAGATGGTGCCCGATCTCGAGGATCTCTGTTACCACAAGTATAAGCTCTAAAAGAGCTATCAAGATCCCCATATCGGTCTAGCCCCGAGATGGTGCCCGATCTCGAGGATCTCTGTTACCACAAGTATAAGCTCTAAAAGAGCTATCAAGATCCCCATATCGGTCTAGCCCCGAGATGGTGCCCGATCTCGAGGGTCCTTATTGTCCCAAGTATGGGCTCTAAAATGCCGACTTCAAAATCAAAAGATAAACTTTGCGTAAGCGCTGAAAATAAAAGACTTGAAACAAAAATGTTTCTTGGCATTCCCAGAAATATATTTACAGAGGTATCATTAAAAAGATCCTCCGAGGAGCCGATGCACAAAAAGAAAGAAAAAGGAAAGCAAAAGCAGCGGGCAAGTCTACTCCTTACCCTCACTACTATCTGAGTCGCTACCGGAGCCCTCGTACGAGGAAGTTGAAAGTGCTGACTCTTCTTCTAAGGAACTGGCCTTCTCGATCTCAGGAGAGAGATCGGTACCTTTGGCGCTTGCTTCTTTGAGGGCCTGCCTCCATGATTGTGAACAGGCTTGCGCAACGGCGCGAGCCACTTTTGAGCCCGGCCTCTTCGGAGATCTCCTTAGCCCGATAATTGGCGACAACAGTATCTCTCTTATATGAGGATACATACTCATCGACCTCAGACTTGGTCGCAGATAATGAAGTGGCCTCCTCCCGGGCACTCCGAAGAAGATCCTGGGTCGAGGTCAACATTCCCCATAAAAGGTCCCTCTCAGAGGCCACGGTTTCATTCTGCCTCTTCAGCTCGAGGATCTCCATATCCTTGGTTGCAACCTCTTCCATAAGTTGCCCCACCAGTGCATTCTTTTGCTCGATCTGCAAAAACAAATCAAGTTAGTGAGCACCAACTTATGAGAATAAGAAAATGAAACCAGGATTGCTATATTACCTGCTCGGCGAAGCTAGTTTGCTCCTGATGCACTCCCTCCAGACTGGTGTGAAGCTCATTCAACTCCTCTTCCTTTCGGGCAGAGGAGACCTTCGATTCATTCAGCTCCGAGGTGAGCTTCTCGAGCTCCTCCTCGCGAAAAGTAAGCTCATCATTTAGCTTGGAGAAATCTTGGTCGTACAACTTCTTGAACTACAACAAAAAGGAATAAAGTTAAATAAGCAAGAATAAAAATTTGAAGCACAGACAATATATCAAGAAGATCACCTGCTTCTGAAGCCTCTTGGCCTCCTCGAGAGCGACGGAGGCATTGAGATCGGTTTCCTTCTCCTCAACGCCTTCAAAGTAATCTTTAAATGTGTCATCCTCTTCCCAAGAGATATCCACATCAGGAACTCCCCTGTTCTGCGCGTCCCTTATTTCCCCTGGAGAAAATAAAGGGCCCAATTCGAAGTCGCCCACGTCATAGATCTCTATCAGAGTTTCTGCTTGGCCCCAAAATATTTTGGATTCATGCCCTGTGATCTTGCCAGCTGAGGATTCGCCTACACGGACTATACCATGTCCGACTTGAGGCTCAGAGACTGCACCCGAACCTTCCTCGATGATCCCCTCTACTCGAGGTTGGTCCACATCGGCCACCTCCAACTCGGAGGCCCCCTGCCCAGCATTTTTTGGAGCATCAGCACTCCTTCTTACCCTTTGTACCAAAGGGTGATCATCATCATCATCATCTTCATCTGCGGAACGAAGACTTGCTGTAGCAGTCGAAGTTAAGACCGTGGCATCGATCATGGGCTTGCGGACCTTGGTATTCTTTGATTTTGGAGACTCAGTCAACATCTCCTTTTTCCTCTTTTTTCCCTTATCGGGTTTCAAAGTTGCTTCTTCACCAGGAGGAGGTGGCCTCACCAATATGCCTTCCCCGAGGCCTGCACAATCATGATGTATCTAATTTACCATCACAGAAGAATACTCATATGAAATTTGGCAACGGCAGCAAGAAAGGCTTATCGTGGTTCTTGGCCCGCCACCGCATCATGGCCAAATCACGCCAAGCACGCTTGCCGTATGGAAAAGCGGAAAACATCTGATCCATCCTGGGAGGTCTCGAACCGCGCCGGGGAACCAAACAGTGGCTGCATAAACAAGAGAAAATCATATCAGAGGAAAACAAAAGGCAGCAAAATGTGCTCGAGGTAGTGTTACGTACGCTTCATATTCCATTCCTCTAGGAATGGCAGCCTATCAGCAGGGATGATGTCCGAGGTTCTTACTCTGACGAATCGTCTCATCCATCCCCGGTCATTATCTTCATCGTTGCTCGCAAAGAACGTCTTCGTAGACCGATGTTGTAGCTTAATTAAACCCCCTTGGAAGAGACGGGGGCTATACAATCTTATCAAGTGGTCGAGGGTAAAGGTCATTCCCTCGATCCGATTGGAAAAATATCTGAGCATATAAATAATCCTCCAAAAGGAAGGGTAAATCTGACCGAGTGTCACTCGGTACTGGCGGCAAAAGTCAAGAATCACCAGGTCTATCGATGGACAAGAAGATTCTACGGGACCTAGAGTGAGAGTTATGTGTATACGCTGAGGAAGCCATCTTTGTGAGTCACTATGCTTTCCTTAGCTTTGGGGATTTCTATTTGTACTGCCTCCCCGCAACGACAGTCCATTTTTACTCTCTCCACCTTGGTCACCACACTGATGTACCGAGACATTGGCTCGCATCGGCCCGGTGTAAAAGGAGGTTTATCGATGGTAAAGTCAGATATTGTATCGAAGTGACCAGGGATGCATTGCTCAATACTCGATGGTGTTTTTGTTTTTCCCTTGGACGGGTGTTACGAAGAAGTAGTGCCCTCTTTCTGAGGTACCGTTTTGGATGTTTTTGCAATAACTGTAACAATGTTTCTACGAAAGGAGATGAAAAAGCAAGCACGAAGAGAAGATGAATGCAGAAGATGATAAGCTTAGATCTAAAAACTTGAAGGCGTTGTAAAAGTATGAATGACAAACAAATGAGGTATTTATAGAGCCATTTGGGCAAGGTTTGAGAAGCTGAAAAGTCGAACCAAAACCGTTCGTGGGCTTCTCGATAATTGTGCTGACAACGACCTCTACGCAGCCTTCGAGTCATGTCATTTAATGCTCTGACGGGGCTGACGTCGTGATAGAAGTATCGAAGAGGCAAGAGTTCAAGACCGTTTCTTATCATTTCACTCTAAGAAACGCGGAGACTATCTGTATACGGCTAAAAATCGGAGAGTCCGATTTTATGGTCATTATGGTATTTTATAGCTCGCATTCGGAAGGCTCGAGGCACAGCTCGAAGTTCGACCCCGAGGGACCCTATGCTCGACCTCGGGGTAGTACAAATCGGTTGCTATCATGGACAAGCGGGAAACTCCCAAGAGGCACATGGTTAAAGTTGACCGGGTCTGCAAGAATAGTAGAAGTCCGTACGGTGACATTAAATAGCTGTATCAGCTGCATATCTTTGTAATAAATGTTCATGTACTATGTTGGGATTCCCCCCTCCTATATAAAGGGGACCCTTGTCATTTCTTGCACACACGATATTCAATACCAGGAACAAGAACATTCTATGCTCTCTAACTCAAACATACTCTATTGTCTCTTTATTGATTTAATGCTTACATTTATTGTATTTCATTGATTGTTCTTCATTTATTACTTATCATTGATCATAAAGATCCCTCTTCGAGAGAACTGTTAGATCTCCCTCGTTCACCCACTGTAAACGCCGTACCTCGGCCTCGAGGCCATATCTCGGTCAGCTCGAGACCCCGACCTAGGGCAGCTTGGTTTGCATATCTCTATTTTCTTTTACCCTTATCTTATTTCCCTTATTCACACTTAACATTTATTGCCTAACAACTAGTATTAAAATAAATCATGTATTTTTAGAACCATAAAATCAAATTTAATTGTAATTACCATTTTCAAAGTAAACACTATAATTAAATAAATAAAATAAATTAATTGTGTGAAACTCTTTTATACCATCTGCGTATATAAGTAAATCTCAAAAATGAAACCTTTTAAGATCCTACTTCTGCTCTGATATTCTTAATATACGTGCATTTCAGGTCAAGATAAATCATGTCTGAATCAGGGAAATGTGAGAAGTATTGAAAAGAGTTTGAATGTTTTATAGGGACTAGAAAATTTGCCGAATCAAATTATTAAATATAATTAAGAAGAAGAAATAATCGTATAGAATCATCATGGTACGATTTTAGCTGATTGATATTACCAAGAAATGTAAAAAATATATATGACCCATATTCTGTTTATGATTTTGATGCAGTGGGAGTACGTGTAAACATAGACGGATTTAGTGCAGGTTTTATGGATACAATTGAATATGTTAGTTTAGTCTTGAGTTATACACATCTATATATATATATATATATATATATATATATATATATATATATATATATAAAGGTAGGGGAAAAAATACTGATTTGACACCTTTCCTTGAACAAGAAACTCATTTATCTTTTTTCTCACTTTTCTGATTATTTTTTTTTCACCTTATGTTTCCCTATCTTATTTTGAAAAATTCAAAAGTTTCTAAATATTTCAGTTACACTTATCTCTCTGTCCTATAATTAATTTGTATTAACTGTATTAGTAAAAGCAAAAGGCCTCTTACCCTCCCCACGTCTAAGATAACTCCTACATTTTTTATTTTCTTTTGTTATTAAAGCAAAAAATCTTTCTTTTCCCATATCAATTTTTATTCATGCATGGTGGTAAGTTTCTTTTGTTTTCTCTCCTAATTCCTTTTTTTTCTTTTTCTTTTTTTTCTTTTTTGGTGTTTGTTTGTTTGTTTTTAACTATCTTTTACATATGTGTGTGTCTGTTGCCGATATGTAAATTTCTGGTACGTAAGGTATTTTGTTATACAAATTGCATTGCAATTTGCAAGTACATTTGTGGTGTCCATTTCTAATGAAGCGATCCAAGATGTAACTATTATTATTTTTTCCTCATGATATTCAATAAGAAATTTATATCTGGGACAATAATATTATAATATCTGTTGTGTAATATATTTGAATGTTATATTTATATTTAGGAAATTCTTTTGGAAATTAAAATTTAAAAAAAAAATGCCATTAACTTTGATCCTTTCTATTCTTGGCATGTTCTATCACAATGTTATAGAATTTCCTATTATTCTAAGTGCCTATCTTCACTAACTATAGAAGCAGTAGCAAATCAAAGATACATTTAAATGAATACAGTAGCACAAGCAAGGAAGACAAATGAGTTAAAGAGAGAAAGAAAGCAGATTTTTATTTTATCTTATTATTTTATTTTTTTTCCTCTTTCTTTGGGCCCCGACGCGAGAGGGGAGAAAGTTTGATGTGAGGTGAGACACTTTTAAGACTAAGATAACCTACTTATTTTTGCCCTTTTTTCTCTTACTTTCATTTTAAATTGATTTGAAACAATCATCCTAATAATACTTTGAATATCTCTGAGTACATCTCTACTATGCTTACCTCCTTTTATAATTATGTTTTTGGTCTTTTAACTCACCTTTCTTTATTATCGAGAAGAAGAAGTAAGGAAGTTTGTATATTTTTTAAAAAGATGCATGGGTAGAGAGTAAGGAAGGAATAAGAAAAGAGGGAAAAATATAAAATAGGTAAAGAAAACCGAAAATCAATGGGGAAAAAACGGCATCAGACCATACAAGTGATTCCATGGGTTGGGATAGATGGAATCGGTTTTATCTTCTTTTCTTTTTTTCATTCTTTGTTATCGTTGATATTATTTTTACATAAATAGAAATAATTAGATGCTATATACATACATATTAAATATACAAATTGAAGAGATCAATGTTGAGATCTTCTTCTTTCTTTACACGTTTTTGAAGAAAAATAATAATAACATCACTTACATAGATTAAACAAAAATCAAATATCTCTAAAAGTCTAAACACTCTTAAGTGATTTAAACAAGTAAAAAAAATAAGTGTTAATAATAAAATGAATAGACTTGAAATTTAATCTATCTGAATGTGAAAATTAAAAAGAATCTTTAGCATAGAAAGGAATGATTTTTATATCTGATATCAGAAATACGTTTATCATCTAAGATTTATATGACCGCGCGAAGCGCGGATAAATTTACTAGTATATATATATAAGGGGAATTGAAAATATGATGTGGCATATCTTATAGTGTAGGAATTCTATTTATCTTTTTTCTCATTTTTTATTGATTTTTTCCCCTTTTCAAACAATTTATCTTATTTTAAAAGTCTACATTTAAAATCATTTATCTTTATTGAAGGTTGTGACTTTTCAAGTCCATAACCCCCAATTGTTTAATGTGTTATAAATTACTTCTTAGGTTGTGGCTTTTAAAATCTATAAACCCCATTTGTTAGTGTTATAAATTGTATCTTTCATTCTCTTTTTAGTCACTATATTGTATCTTTCCAACCTTATGAGGTTTTATGACTTACATCTCTCAGTTTTATCATATTTCATTAGTTAGATCTAATTCTAGTGGTAGTATCAACAAAAAACATACCCCACATGTTGATTTAGTCATGTATCTTGGTTTTGAATCTGACAAGTTTTGGTTCCTTATCAAGTTTACAACACCTAGGTATCATCAAATTTCTTCCTTCAAAACAAACTTCATGTTAGTATCTTAGAAGGAGGACTACTCCAAAATCTAATTACATCTTGTAAAAGCTTCTTCATTTTCTTAACCGGTCCCTCATTTTCATCATGTAAGTATTGAAAGTCAATTTTTTTTTTCTTATGAAAAGTTATTTGTTGAAGAGATCACATGTTCTGAAGGTTAGTAAATGAAGAAGTTTTTTCGTGAATATAGTTCCAGACTGATCATTACAAGAGGAGCATAATTTCCTATGGTAAACTGAAGAATCAAACTATTGATTACATTTATTTATAAAGCTTTTTGTCACCACGCAAATCCTAAATCAGGTCGCGATGGCGCCCAACATCGAAGTCAGGCAAGCCAACATCAATTTACTAGTGAGCTTAATTTAATTTGCCAAAACAATTCCAATACTTACTTGATTTATAAATAAGACATTTAAGCAAACAAATAACTTAGGCAATCCTAAACAGGATTGTCCATGATAGTCATAATTAATATTTACAGCCCAAAAATATAAAGTCTACTACGTGTGTGCCAGGAACTAGTGTCACAAGTTTACAGGCGTCTAGTAGAATGAAAATCCAAAAGAATACAAGTCTGCCCTACTGTCTGAGGAAAATATAGACAGATAAAAACAAAAGAAGGGAAACTCCAAGGTGCTGCTGGAAGTCGTATGGGAAAACAGCTCACCGAGAAGTCTAGGCCAAGTATGAGTCAGGGACGAGCTCCGGACTGATACTCAGATGCACCTGCCTCAGAACCTGTACAATTAAATACAGAGTGTAGCATGAGTACATAAAATAATATGTACCCAGTAAGTATCCAGTCTAATCTCGAAGAAGTAGTGACGAGAGGTCGACTTGACACTTGCTAAGGTCAAAACAGTAAATTTAAGTAGTAGTTTAAAGAGGACAACAGGTAAGCATGAGCAGTAAAGCAATAAATATCAAGTCGTAATCAACACCTAGGTACGTGGAGAAGCACCAATATACAAGTTTTTAGTTCGTACTTCCAGGATGTTTCACAGCTCAACAGACATAAAACGATCAAGCAAGTAGCATGCGCATAGTGGAATAGGGATAACCGGCCTGGGCAACATAATAACAATATGTGTGCACTACCGAAGGGTCGAACGACGCGAACCATAGATGCATCTATTAAACTCTCGTGGCGTATGCTCCGCTCCCATGAGAGTAGGAGAAAGAATCACTCCGCTCGCGGAATATAAATTGCGAAGCGGTCGCATGCAAATACAATACCTTTCTTTAAATCCTTTCCAAATAACAATTCTTTTAAAACACCAAATTCTAGGATTCTTCTTGAGACAAGTTGCACATATTGAAGTCACAAGGCATTTAATTCAATTTAAGGAAATTCACAAGGCATGGTGTGAGCCTAACTACCCGGACATAACAATAATGGTCACTATGCACGGATTCGCGTCACCTCGTACGTACGTAGTCCGCACAAACAATGACACATAATCATTTAATTCACCTATGGGGACAATTCTCTCTTACAAGGTTAGAAAGGAGACTTACCTCGTGTCAAGTCTACTTCTCGGGTCAATAATGCGCCCGAAACTCCAAATCCGTCTCCCAAGGACTCGAAACTAATCAAATATTGCATAAATAAATCAATCTATACTCAAAAGTATGAAATTCTTCTATTTAAATGATCATTTCAAACTAAATTGAAAAATTCCAAAATACACCCCTGGTCTACATGTTCGGATTTCGGAAATTTTTTAAGGAAACACTCACCCATAGCCTAAGGATCAACATTATATTGTCTTTGTATGATTTCATAGCTAATTCTTTGGTAATTCTCTCATTTTTCATAAAAACCTAGGTTTTCACTCTAACCCATGATTTCTACTAAGTAAGGTGTTAATCTACCTAAGAATTCAAGTATTAAACTAAGTTTAGGGTAGGAATTACTTACCTTACGGTAGCTCGGTCGTTTGTCTCTTTTGCATGCTCTAAAATTGCACAAGGATGAAGTGAAATGATAAAAAATGGTGAATTCCCGTATTTTAAAACAACCTCACTGCCTACAGGTTTTTCGCACTTGCGGCTCGAGGACTACACCTGCGGAGGAGGGGAAGGGGCCCTCGTTTCGCACCTGCAGAGCGGAGTCCGCACCTGCGGCTCCGCTTCTGCGTAAAAGAATCCGCACCTGCGGAAATAGGCAACCCCACCTGGGGGTCGCACCTGCGAGGGTGGGATCGCAGAAGCGGCCTCGCACCTGCGGCTAGGCCTCCGCAAGTGCGATCGCACCAAATCTGGTGCACCAGCAGTCATTTGTTGTTGGTTTTTGCCTCGCTTGATGCCCGAACGGCATCTGGACCCACCCGAGACCCCGTCCGATTATTCCAACAAGTCCTAAATCATAATACGGACTCGCTCGAGCCTTCGGAACGTACGAAACAACGCTAAATCTAAAAATCACACCCCAAAACCTATTGGATCAAGTTTAAGAACTTCAAGTTCTAGAATTTGCTAACAATGCGCCGAACCTACCTATACTACTCGTAATGACACCAAATTTTGCGAGCTAGTCATAAATGACATAACGGAACTATTCCTAGTCTTAGAATTTCGTTTGGACCTCAATAACACAAAAACACGTTCCGAACCTCCATTGAACTTAAGGAAGCTCTAATTTCACTATTTGGCGCCGAAACGCTCCTGGATCATCCAAAACCCGTTCCGAACATATGCCCAAGTCCGAAATCATCATATGAACCTAGCGGAACCTTCAAATCTAGATTCCGAGGTCGTTTACTAAAGATGCTGACCAAAGTCAAACTTGGCCTTAAAGTCCAACCTTATGGAACTAAGTGTTCCTAAACCATTCCAAACTCCTCCAAATCCCGAACCACCCGTCCCCGCAAGTCATAAATCAGTAAAAACAACTACGGGAAGTCTCATTTAGGGGCACGGGTTCCTAGAATACAAAACGACCGGTCGGGTCGTTACATGCTCCACCTCTTAAATAAATGTTCGTCCTCGAACGGGTCTAGAATCATATATGGAGTGCTGAATAAGTGAGGATATCTGCTCCGCATGTCCTCCTCGGACTCCCAAGTCGCCTCCTCGACTAGTTGTCCCCTCCACTGTACCTTTACGGCGGAAACCCTCTTGGACCTCAACTGGAGATCCTGCCTGTCAATAATAGCCACTGGCTTCTCCTCGTAGCCCAATCTCTCATCTAACTGAATGATGCTGAAATCTACCACGTGAGAGAAGTTGGCCTGGTACCTCCACAGCATGGACACATGAAAGACCGAATGAACTCCTGATAAACTGGGAGGTAAAGAAAGCTCATAAGCAACCTCTCCAACTCGCCTCAACACATAGAATGGACCTATAAACCTCAGGCTCAGCTTTCCCTTCTTCCCAAACCTCATAATACCCTTCATCGGCGAAACTTTCAACAGAACCTTCTCTCCCTCCATAAATGATACATCACGCGCCTTCTGATCAGCGCAACTCTTTTGTATGGAATGTGTTGTGCGAAGTCTCTCCTGAATCAACTTTACTTTCTCCAAAGCATCCTTTACCATGTCAGTGCCATATAACGTAGCCTCGCCAGGCTCAAACCAGCCGATAGTAGAACGACATCGCCGACCATACAAGGCCTCAAATGGAGCCATCTCAATGCTGGACTGATAACTATTATTATAAGAAAACTCGGCCAAAGGCAAGAACTGGTCCCACAGCCCTCCAAAGTCAATCACACAGGCCCTGAGCATGTCCTCCAAAATCTGAACTATCTGCTTCGACTTCCCGTCAGTATGAGGGTGAAATACTGTGCTGAGCTCTACCCGGGTGCCCAATTCACTCTGCAATGCTCTCCAGAAGTGTGAGGTGAACTGAGGACCTCGATATGATATAATGGACACAGGCACACCGTGCAACCGAACTATCTCCCGAATGTAGATCTGGGCCAACATCTCCGAAGTATAAGTAGTAGCTACTGGAATGAAATGCGTTGACTTGGTCAACCTGTCCACAATGACCCAAATCGCATCAACCTTCCGTATAGTCCGAGGCAACCCAACTACGAAGTCCATAGTGATGCGCTCCCATTTCCACTCAGCTATAGGCATCTACTGAAGTAGGCCTTCTGGCCTCCGGTGCTCATACTTAACCTGCTGGCAATTTAGACATCTAGCCACAGACTCCACTATATCTTTCTTCATTCGCCTCCACCATAAATGCTTCTTCAAGTCAAAATACATCTTCGTAGCACCAGGATGAATAGAATACTGTGAACTGTGATCCTCGTCTAGAATCCTCTCCCGTAGGCCGTCAACATTAGGGACACATAAGCGACCCTGAAGTCTCAGAAATCCATCCTCGCCTATAGAAACCTCCTTGGCACCACCCTGTACCACTGTGTCACGTAGCTCTGCCAAGCGCAGATCATCAAACTACCGAGCCTTAATCTCCCCTGATAATGAAGACTGAGAAACCACACATGCGAAAACTCAGCGGGGCTTTGAAAGGTCCAACCTCACCAAGCGATTAGCCAAGGACTGAATGTCCAAAGCTAGAGGTCTCTCCTCTGCTGAAATATAAGCCAAGCTACCCATACTCTCCGCCTTCCTGCTTAAGGCATCTGCTACCACGTTTGCCTTGCCCGGATGATAAAGAATGGTGATGTCATAATCCTTCAGCAACTCAAGCCACCTGCGTTGCCTCAAATTAAGATCCCTCTGCTTGAAAAAGTGCTACAAGATACTGTGGTCTGTATAAACCTCACAAGACACTCCATACAAGTAGTGCCTCCAAATCTTAAGGGCATGCACAATCGCCGCCAACTCCAAATCGTGCACAGGGTAATTTTACTCATGAACCTTCAGCTGACGTGAGGCATATGCAATAACTCGCCCTTCTTGCATCAACACATATCCCAAACCAACGCGCGAAGCATCGCAATAAACTGTGTACATCCCAGAACCAGAAGGCAATACAAGAACTGGTGCTGATATAAATGTTGTCTTGAGCTTGTGAAAGCTCACCTCACACTCGTCGGACCATCGGAATGGGGCATTCTTCTGAGTCAATCTAGCCAGAGAAGCTGCAATGGATGAAAAACCCTCCACAAATCGGCGATAATAACCTGCTAGACCCAAAAAGCTCCTGATCTCCGTAGCCGAAGTAGGGCGTGGCCAACTCCGAACGACATCAATCTTCTTAGGATCAACCTTGATACCCTCTCTGGATACCACATGTCCCAAGAACGCCACAGAATCCAACCAAAACTCACACTTGGAGAACTTAGCATACAACTTCTGTTCTCGCAAAGTCTGGAGCACAACTGTCAAATGTTACTCGTGCTCTCCTAGACTACGTGAGTAAATCAGAATGTCATCAATAAAGAAAATGACAAAAGAATCAATATAAGGCCTGAACACCCTGTTCATCAAATCCGTAAATGTTGCTGGGGCATTAGTCAATCCAAAGGACAACACCAGGAACTCATAATGACCATATCTCGTACGAAAGGCAGTCTTCGGAACATCCGAGTCCCGAATCTTCAGCTGATGGTACCCAGATCTCAAGTCAATCTTAGAAAACACCCGCGAACCCTACAACTGGTCAAACAAATCATCGATACGCGGCAACGGGTAATTGTTCTTGATGGTGACCTTGTTCAACTGGAGGTAATCAATACATATCCGTATAGTCCCATCCTTCTTCTTCACAAATAGCACTGGAGCACCCCAAGGAGATACGCTCGGTCTGATAAACCCCTTAGCCAACAACTCCTCAAGCTGTTCCTTCGGAGCCATACGGTACGGGGGAATAGAAATAGGCTGAGTGCCTGGAGCTAAGTCAATGCAAAAATCTATGTCACGATCCAGTGGCATGCCTGGAAGGTCTGAAGGAAATACATCAGCAAACACTCGAACTACTGGAACTGAACCAATCGTCGGAGACTCGGCGGTGGTGTCCTGCACATAAGAAAGATAAGCCAAACAACCCTTCTCGACCATATGTCGAGCCTTCACGAAAGAAATAACCCGACTAGCTGCACTAACTGAGGAACCTCTCCACTCCAATCTCGGCAACTCGGGCATGGCTAGAGTAATAGTCTTGGCATGGCAATCTAGAACATCATGATAAGGAGATAGCCAATCCATGCCTAGGATGACCTCAAAATCAACCATATCAAGCAGCAGGAGGTCCGCTCTGGTCTCGAACCCACAGAATGTAACTACACAGGACCGATAAATCCGGTCCACAACCACAGAATCACCCACAGGAGTGGACACATAAACAGGAGTACCCAAGGACTCACGAGGAATATCCAGAGAATGAGCAAATAAAGCTAATACATATGAATAAGTGGACCCTGGATCAAATAATACCGAGGCATCTCTACCGCATACTGAAATAATACATGTGATCACGACATCTGAGGCCATTGCATCTGATCTGGCCGGAATAGCATAAAATCTGGCTGGAGCGCCGGATGACTGACCTCCGCCGGAATAAACAGGAGCTGTGGATCCCCCTGGCTGGCCTCCACCTCTGGGACGACCCCTACCAGTCTGTCCTCCACCTCTAGGTGGCCGAACCGCTGGTGCTTCTGTCATAGGCTAGTGAACCTGCTACACTGCCTTGCCCCGAAGCCTAGGGAAAAATGTCTTCATATGGCCTGGATCCCCACACTCATAACAACCTCCTGGTATTATAGACTGCTGCCCTGAAGAAGAACTCCGAATAGCTGGAGGGCGGTGTGAACTCTCTGGCATAGCACTGAGGTAAGGGCTGGAAGACCCCTGAGAATATCCGCCGGAGGAACTCTGAATAGCTGGCGAGTGGTAAGAACTCTCCGGCATGGAGCTGAAATAAGGCCTCGCTGGGACACCTCAATGAGGTGGTGGGGGTGCTGAATATGGGGGCCTACTGGGCTGGCCCCTACCGATCTGACCTCTGCCCCTAACTGGAGCACCTCTGAAATCCCCAGAAAATCTATCTCTCTTATCCTGTTGCCCTTGCTCTCTGCTCCTCGACCTATAACCCTCGATCCTGCGAGCAATCTCTACCACAAGATTATAAGGAGTCCCCATCTCTATCTCACGGGCCATGTTGGCCCTAATACCTGGATGCAACCCAGCTACAAATCTCTGCACTCTCTCTGCGTCAGTAGCAAGTATCATGAGTGCATGACGAGACAGCTCAGAAAACCTAGCCTCGTAGTCGGTCACTGACATCTGACCCTGCTCCAGCTGCTCACACTGATACCGCAGCTCTTCCCTCTTAGAGGGTGGAATATACCGGTCAAGGAATATCTGAGTGAACTGCTCCCAAGTGACAGGAAGGGAATCTTCCGGTCTGCCAAGAATATAGGACTGCCACCATCTACGGGGCCTGCCCTCTAGCTGAAAAGTAGTGAAGTCAACTCCATGAGACTCCAGTATCCTCATGTTGTGCAGTCTGTCCCTGCACCTATCAATAAAGTCATGTGCGTCCTCGTGCGCTCGCCTCTGTAGAAAGGAGGGTGCAGTCTGGTCCATCTGTCTAATAACTTCTGCAGATCACCGTCCGCAGCTGGCCTGACCTCAGGTGCTACAGCTGCTGGCTGGACCCCGCCCACAGGTAGTGTACCTGGGGTCTGATATACTGCTGTTGCATGTCCCGCAGTCTGGGCAGTAGGGGTCTGTGCTCCCCCTCCCGCCTAAGATGTAGCAGGATCTGTTGGAAATAAACCAGCCTGAGTCATGGTGTCCATGAACCGCATCATACGGCCTGAGTCGGGTCGTTACACTTTTTGAGGATATGTATTACACTTCATAATTTATTTTACAGTGAGTAATATTAAATTAATGATTTTTTATAAGAAAATAAAGTGGAATGGATGAAACAATTCGCATTTTACAACCTTATTATTCATGACCAAAAAAAGTAAGAATACATGTGTGGATTTGACCCTTTTTTGTCAACAGAAATTGTTAAAAAATCTAACAAATTAAGAACTAATTCTTACTTCGCATTTTACAACCTTATTATTCATGATAAAAAAAGAAGTAAGAATACATGTGTGGATTTGACCCTTTTTTGTCAACAGGAGTTGTTAAAAAATCTAACAAATTAAGAACTAATTCTTACTTCTCCAAGGAACTCAATAAACCAAAGATCAAAAGTTCGGAGTATCTTATCTGAAGTTCTATTAGTGAAGCGTGAGGATGGTGCTCGATATGAAGTTTCAAATTTTTTTTCTACTCTTTAACTTATAAAAAAGGTGTGGAATATTAAAATTGTATGACCCTATAAGGTTTGTAGTTTTAATCTATGGTCGCAATCAACAAAAATAATTAACACTGGATTATTAACTTAACAATGCTTGAAATGCAACTTAAAATCTAATATTATAATAGAAATAAATTTTATTTAACCTAGCTATAGGCATTGTATCATGGCATAACATTTATAACCTTCAAGTTCAAAAATAATAAAGGTCCATGTGTACTTAGAAGATTAACCACCATTTGTTATTGACATGTATATAAATTACGAAACTGAGAGTTCAAACATAAGAGAGAGAAAGATCACTCAAAATTTAAAAGGGAAATTCATCAAAGCATAGGGGATACAATCATTGTTAAAGAATACGGAATAGATAAAAGACACATTACTGCAAAGGAAAATTATATCGTTTGAATGTTAGAAACTACTACTTAAAATTAACAATATAAAAATATAAGGGTCGTGTCACGACCTAAATTCCCAACCTTAGGGATCGTGATGGCGCCTAGCACTACACTTGCTAGGCAAGCCAATGTTAGAGTTCTATTAGCTATTTACTTTTGATTATCAATTTAAACATAATAAACAATTATAAAATAAACTTAAGCTATTGACATTCAATGAATAATTCCAAACATAAAATAATAAACACTTAAATAAATCAAGCCACGAACTAATTACATAAGTAACTCTAGAACTACCCCAGGGTCTTGTGTCACAATTCACGAACTACTAAAGAACACTACAAATAATGGGCTGAAAGAAATAGTGTAACTGTTCTGAATATAATAAAACAGTTTTAGAAAAATAGGAGAAGACTCTCGGGATCTGCGAACGCCGGCAGATATACCTCGTGTTTCCGAATAAATGAATAGCCGCTCTAAATATCTCTATTGCTGGTCGATACTTGGATCTGCACAAAAGAGTGCAGAGTGTAGTATCCGTACAACCGACCTCATGTACTAAGTTAGTGTCGAGCCTAACCTCGACGAAGTAGTGACGAGGCTACGGCGGGGCATTAACAACATATAACCTGTGACAATAATATATACAATAACGCAATAAAACAATTCTACACGAACAAGAAAATATAACTGAGACAATAAATATAAAGCAAGAAGGAAATCTAAACAAATAATTAAGTACTGCAACAACAATGAAATAACTCAACCGCCTTTTCCAGGCCTTAGCCATAACCAATTCTCAAATAAGTTTACAAATTTCCAAACTTTAACTTTAAATAAAAGTAGTGCCAAATATGAAAAATAGCAATATAAAATAGTAAGTTTTCAAATATTTGTTTTTCTTTGAAAATCAGAAGAAAAAAAACAAATATAAATGTCCTCCCTTATCGCTCGTTGTTGCGGCGTGCAACTCGCTCCCACCTGTCCATCCTTATTTCTCCTCCCTAAATATATCACCCTTATAACTCCTGTTGCGGCGTGCAACTCGATCCCACATGTCCACCCTTATTACTCCTTGTTGCGACGTGCAACCCGCTCCCACCAGACATATCATATCAATTTATTCATAAATTTCACAATTCAGGCCGAGCCTTTCATAATACTTTTATTTCTACAATTTCAAACAGAAAACAGTATAGCTTGTAAGCTTCAACCAATATCATTTCACAATAAAACCAACCAGAATATATGTAAGCACTATAACGCTGTCAATCCTGCTCAGTCTTTATGTACCATGATAAAATCAAGAGAACAACCAACACTTTTAATACACTTGCCACAATAATTGGCAACAATCAATTGAAACCAAACAACCATTTAAACTGCAATTCTCATAACTTCGTCAATATTATCAAAAATGAAACAAACAGGAGCATAAACATATATATATCGTAAAAACAATGCCAAACTACTCAACCGTTTTGTACCATAAGAGAACCAAATAAACAACCAATACTTTTTCCAAAATAACCACAGTAATATTTAACAACAAAATAACAAAGCCAATTAGTCATATAAACAATAATGAACAAAGAACAATTAAGGCAAGCATCAATTAAGTTGGGAACGGGAAAAGGATCATGTTTATCAGGCAAATTGGGTGGTGCATAGATACTCGTCACCTCACCTATACACCACGGCCATGCATTTCACATAGCAAATAAGTGGGGATCCCTATTCCCTCAAGTCAAAGTTAGACCAAACACTTACCTCAATTTCGTCGGCCACTCACTGCTCAATTACAGCTTTTCTTTTAGAATCTTGCTCTAACTTGCTCGAATCTAATCATAATTAACTCAATATCATTAATTAAGTCTAAAGGAACTAAATTTATTGAAAATTACAATTTTTCCTAACTTTCTAAGAAAAAGTGAAAACCTGAACCGGGCCCGCTTGGTCTAAACTCGGGGTTCGGACCAAATTACATTTACCCATTCACCCACGAACCCAAATATACAATTAGTTTCGAAATCCGACCTCAATTCGAGGTAAATATTCGATTTTTACAAAATTCCCTAATTCTACCCAAACCCTCAATTTTTACCATGAAAATTCTTAGTTTTTTGGAGGGATAGGCTTGTGAAGAAGCAAGCAAACAATGAGTAATTGAAAGAGTAAAGTTTAGAAAACGATTACCTAAGACTTGGGGATGATATTTGGTGAAGAAATTCGTTCCTAGGGATGTGGGTTCAAAAATTTGAAGAAGAAGAAGAAGAAGTCTACCCGTTTTCTATATATTTTTCTGCCAGCTATTCTACCTTGTTTCTCATGCCGAACGATCCTGAAACTCGATTTTTATGTCTTCAATTGATTCCTTGTGAAATTATAATCAAGTTAGGCTTTTGAATCACTCAATTTGACCTTATAATGAAAGAGATATGTAGGTTTTAATATTTGCAAATATTGCAGATTTTTAATACGCCGTCAGTGGCAATTTCGTAATTAACCTGAAAAATCTGGCAACCTTAATAAAATGTCCATAAAATCCTCATACAATGTCCAAATTCGATGATTCTTTTTGTTACGGGTCCTTAGTTATGATACAGATCTAATACTTCATTCAAAACAGAAATCGGAGCTCATTTGTTCAATATGATGTCATTTATGCTTGAAGAAACGACGTCGAGGCATAAGAAAGAACGAGCGCAACACAACTCAAACCTATTTGAAACTCACCCAAGCCCTCGGGGCTCTAAACCAAACATGCACGCAAGTCTAAACGCATCATACGGACTTGCTCGTGCGATCAAATCATGAAAATAACATGTAAAACTATGAATTACACCTCAAAATTCATTATTTTTCTCAAAAAACTTAAAGTTTATTATTTATCAACCGCACATCCGAATCACGTCAAATAAATTCCGATTCTTGCCAACTTTCGCAGACAAGGCTTAAATATCATAACAAACCTGTATCGAGCTCTGGAACCAAAATATGGGCCCGATACCAACAGTTTCAAACGTTAATTCATTTCTTTATTTCATTAATAATTCAGCAAAACAATTTCTTTCAAAAATTGATTTCTAAGGCTTGGGACCTTGGAATTCAATTCCAGGCTTAGGCCCAAGTCCCAAATTTTACTGCGGACCTCCCGGGATCGTCGAAACACAGATCCGAGTCCGTTTACTCAAAATGTTGACTCAAGTCAACTAAAACAAAATTTTTAATTCTAAAAATTATTATTTATTATATTTTCACATAAAAGATTTCCGGTTTCATGCCCGGACTATGCACGCAAATCGAGGTATTTTAAATTAATCTTTTTAGGGATATTAAGCCTAGAACGGAGTCTAACTTCATAAAATGACCCCTTGGGTCATCACAATCTCCACCTCTAAAACAAACGTTCGTCCTCGAACGTACATAGAAGATTACCTGAATTTGCAAACAAGTGTGATATTTACTCTGCATGTCCAACTCGGACTCCTAAGTAGCTGCCTCAACGGGCTGACCTCTCCATTTCACTCGAACTGAAGGATAACTCTTAGAACTCAACTGACAAACCTAACGGTCTAAAACGGCTACCGGCTCCTCTTCATAAGTCAAGTCTTTGTCCAATTGAACAGAGTCGAAATCTAACACGTGGAACGGGTTACCATGATATTTCCGGAGCATAGATACATGGAATACCAGATGAACTGAGGATAACCCTGGAGGCAATGCAAGTCTATAAGCCACCTCCCCCACTTTATCAAGAATCTCAAACGACTCGATATACCTAGGGCTCAACTTACCCTTCTTCCCAAATCTCATAACACCCTTCATGGGCGACACACGAAGCAATACTCGCTCTCCAATAATGAATGCCACATCACGGACCTTACGATCGGCATAACTCTTTTGCCTAGACTGATCTGCACGAAGTCTCTCCTGAATAATCTTGACCTTATCTAAGGCCTCCTGAAGTAAGTCTGTACCCAACAACCGAGCCTCTCCCAGCTCAAACCATCCAACTGACGATCTGCACCGTCTACCTTATAATTCCTCATAAGGAGCCATCTGAATGCTTGTCTGATAGCTATTATTATAAGAAAACTCCGCTAACGGCAAGAACTGATCCCATGAACCTCCAAAGTAAAAAACACAATCGTGGAGCATATCCTCCAATATCTTAATAGTACGCTCGGACTGACCGTTAGTCTGAGGGTGAAATGTTGTACTTAACTCTACTCGGGTACCCAACTCACGCTGAAGTGCTCTCCAAAAGTGCGAAGTAAACTGCGTACCCCGATCAAAAATAATAGACACGGGCACACCATGAAGGCGAACTATCTCCCGAATATATAACTCAGCCAACCGCTCTAAAGTATAAGTACTTGCCACAGGAATGAAATGTGCTGATTTAGTTAGCCTATCCACAATAACCCAAACTGCGTCAAATTTCCTCTGAGTCCGTGGTAGTCCAACAACGAAGTCTATAGTGATACGCTCCCACTTCCACTCAGGAATCTCTATCTGCTGAAGCAAACCACTAGGTCTCTGATGCTCATACTTTACCTGCTGACAATTTAAGCAACGAGCCACATACGCCACAATGTCCTTTTTCATCCTTCTCCACCAATAATACTGCCTCAAATCTTGGTACATTTTAGCTTCCCATGGCTGAATAGAATACTTAGAACTGTGAGCCTCCTCGAGGATCAACTCACGAAGGCCATCAATATTAGGCACACATAAACGACCCTACATCCTCAAAACACCATCATCTCGAACTGTAACCTGCTTGGCATCACCATGCCGAACTGTGTCCCTAAGGACCACCAAAGGTGGGTCATCATCCTTCTGCTCCCGGATACGCTCAATTAGAGGAGACCGAGCGACTGTACAAGCTAGAACACTGTTGGGCGAAATATCCAACCTCACAAACTGATTAGCCAACGTCTGAATGTCTGAAGCCAACGGTCTCTCACCAACTAGAATATACGCAAGGCTGCCCATACTCACTGCCTTTCTACTCGATGCATCAGCCACCACATTGGCTTTCCCCGGGTGATACAATATGGCGACATCATAATCTTTTTGTAACTCTAACCATCTCCGCTGCCTCAAATTTAGATCTTTCTGCTTGAATAAGTACTGGAGACTGCAATGGTCAGTAAAAATCTCACACGAAACGCCATAAAGATAGTGCCTCCAAATTTTCAATGCATGAACAATGGTTTCCAACTCTAATTCATGAACATGGTAATTCTTCTCATGGACTTTCAACTGACGAGACACATACGCAATCACTTTGCCATCCTGCATTAATACCGTTCCAAGTCCAACTCGAGAAGCGTCATAATGCACAGTGAAAGAACCTGAACCTGATGGTAATACCAACACCGGTGCTGAAGTCAAGGCAAATCTTAAGTTTCTGAAAGTTCAACCCACACTCGCCTGACCATTCGATGGAACATCCTTTCGGCTCAATATGCTCTTAATAGTTGTTCATAGTCACTTACAGAATCATCAAACAACTTCACGTTAACCATAATCTCCTTTCAAACCTTCACAATACTGATAACGAGATGCGATTCCTGAAGACCTCATAATTATATACCCGACTTAACGTGTCTCATTTAACGCCACATGGGCGGCACATACCTCGCATGTCAAAGCTCAATAATTCTTACACAGATTTGGCAAATTATACACAGTTAATTAATTAGTTTATTTTTTTATTTTTTCATCTAATTATTATTAGTATTACTTTTATTATTATTATTATTTATTCATTTATTATTATGATCATTATCATTATTTTATACATAAATTGTTGAATACGCCTAACAGACATGACTCCCTACCAGTACTATAGTAAAGTTTTAATTCACAAGGGAGACTTTAAACACAAGAATTTTCCATCACCAGGACCTCGTCCTTACATAACTTCCACCGCGGCTCGTAGCCCGATTTAAACATCTCAAATCATATTACAATGCGAGGATCTCGTCCTCAATTCTGAATCACAAGCAACATGCGTATCGTGCCAATCGAAAACATTCCATTTCCTTCCTTTAAATATTTTTCGTTAAACAAAATTGCAACACGTTATGCTAGACGCAGTTATTTCCATAGGATTTATCAATACAAGTATTCACATAAGTAGATTTTTGAGTTACGAAGCTCACTCGAGAGTAGAGCATATTAGAAGAACTTTTATTGGATACGCATAACCGTATTAAGTTCAGGAAATCATTACTTTATACTAATTAGAGATTGTTATTAAAATGACCCCATTTAATGTATCGACCTCAGCCATACCATAGAAAATATATCAGCAGGCTGGGTCTCCATCTCTAGGAATCTGACCTCCACTTTCAACATTCCGACTCTTTTTTCCCTAGCTGGTCACGTAAGTTAATTGTAAATGGAATGGGGTACGTAGCCTGAGTGCACTGATGAAATATGACTCTCCCAAGTCTAGGACAATTTCTATCACTCGCCGAAATGAAGTATTGACTTGCCCTGAGTCGCACAAGAGTTTACAGTCATAATTGAGTCCTTTAATGAGTCTGTGGACTTGCTCACTGGCTAGATAAACAGAAGTAGGAGTATGACGGCTAACTTACTGAACCTGATGGCATATTCCGACACCGTCATAGTGACCTGATGCAACCGCTCAAACCCTAAGCGCCACAAAAAATGGAAAGTTCGAGAAACGAACTATTTCAAAAGCATTATGAGAACTAAGTCAAATATTTGGTGTTGCAATGACTGGTCGTCCTCTTCGTAGGCTTGCCTCAACAACCGATGACAAATTTCTTCTGTACCATGTTGACTCAACACCGTTGAGCTACCCCACGTATTCATGTACCTTTCGTTATTCCTTGGGGTAACTCTTATCCTTATTGATGCACAATGACCCCAAACGTAAAGCTCTATTGTAGCGACCTGACCAGTTGTTTCGGGAATTTAAGCTCCGTTCGGTTGTGTAAGGTCATAAACAGTTTTACATTGTGTATATCGACATGCGTGCATGATTGGATTCAGTTACCGGATAATCCGGGGTCGAATTGGAAGAAAAATTTCAGTTTTGGAAGCTTAAGTGATGGGAGTTGACCGAAGGTTTGACTTTTGTGTAAACAACCTCGGAATGAGTTTTGGTTAATTTCAACAACTTAGTATGATGATTTTGGAATTAGGCACATGTCCGGAATTAGTTTTGGAAGTCCGTAGAGTGATTTGAGCTAATTTGGCAGAAATTAGAATTTCGACGATTTTAGCCGATAGGTAAAATTTTGATATCAGGCTTGGAATGGAATTCCAGAAATAGCTATATGTCCGTTGTGCTATTTTTGACTCGTCTGCAAAATTTCACGTCATTCCGGGTAGGATTGATAGGTTTCGACACGAGTTTTGATATTTGAAGATTTGAAACTTCTTAGGTTTGATTTTTGGTTCGATTCGTTGTTTTAGTGTTGTTTTATGTGTTTTGAAACCTCGAGCGAGTCTGTGTTAGGCTATATGACTTGTGTGTGTGGTTGGACGGGGTCCTGGGGCCCTCGGATGGGCTTCGGGTCAGTTCTCCCCTATTTTGCGCTGCTGTTCTGCTATATGGTATTTTCTTCTATGCGATCACATATGCACATCCGTGATCGCATAGAGTAATGTTGGCCACCCTAGTTTTATTAATCGCGATCGCACAGGCAGGTTCGCGATCGCGGAAGTCCACATCCTCCTTCTCCGCGTTCGCAGGTGCACCATCGCGTTCGCATAGTGTTTCCACTAGGGCATCGAATTATTCTTCTACGCGATCACATTCCATGCTTCGCGATCGTGTAGTATAGCATTTTGAGCATCAGGTAACTTCTCATACGCGATCGCACACGAACCTTCGCGATCGCATAGAGCACCTTGGCCAGTGAGAATTGTTCTTCTTCGCGATCGCATTACCTTCTCCACGATCGCAATGCTTTAAGCCTGGACAACCTTCCTTTTCTTCTCCGCAATCGCAATCAATGTTTCGTGATCGCGATGAACTAAACACCTAGGCAGAATATAAGTTTCCAAAATCGGGGGTTTCACCATTTTTAACATATTTTGACTTCTAGAGCTCGGTTTTTGGCGATTCTTTGAGGGGTTTTCACACAAATCTAATGGGTAAGTGTTTTTCCAATATAATTAATTATATTTCATGAATTAGTTCTTGTTTTTATCATTTAATTTGTGTTTTGCGTTGAGAGAATTGTGGGTTTTGAAAGAAAACTTCTAAAATGTAAAATCATGATTTGAATGACCGAATGTTATCGGAATTGGATAAATTTAGTATGGGTGAAATCGTATCGGAATGGGTAATCGAAAATTGTAAAATTTGTTGGGTTCCGAGGTGCGGGCCCGAGGGTCGACTTTTGGGTCGATTTTCAGAATTTTGTAAAGATTGGAACTTTATTATTCGGAATCGCTCCTCATACGTATTATGTGTATTTTGAAGTTGTTTTAGTTGATTTTGAGCTGTCCGGAGGTCCTTTTGCCTGAGAAGTCCATTTTTGAGTACCGGTTGGTCGTCTTTGAGGTAAGTATCTTGCCTAACCTTCTGTGGGGGAACTACCCCTTATGGTTGAGTCTTCTTTGTTGATTGTAGTCCGTGTATACAAGGTGACGAGTGCGTACTCGGACTTATTTGCTAATAGATTGGCTTTTTAGGGTTCGTAGGTTCTTATGTTACCTGTGTCTGAGTTGCAATTGTAACATTTGAATCCTTGGTTGTTAATTTCATTATTTCCTGCTTAAATTAGAATTACTTACTTTTGGATTCCTTCGTTAACTATTTGATCCTCATTGACTTAACTGAATATTTTACCGCTCTTATCTTTATGCTATATTTGCTTCCTAAAATTGTCAAATGGACTATATTAGTGTTATCTAGTTTTATAGTCGCTGAGTCGTAGTAGAACATCTGTTCGTTGGTGTCAAGCATGCTCGTGAGTATTACATTGTAATACCTGTAATTCCTCCTTTATGTGCTACTTGGGTCAGTTGATAAACATTTATGTTGTGGACGTTTCCTTGATGTTGCCTATTTCTGAACCTTCGTTTAAGTTTAGATTTTTCCGTAAGGTTAATTGCTTAGATGAGATTGGTTATAAATGTTTTCCCTTGCCGGGATGGTGTTGTTTTCATTGTTGACTCCCTTGCCGGGATGGTGTGTTTCTATTATTGTTTGTGCTGTTATGATATTATTTGCATTGTTGGATTCCCTTGCTGGGACGTTGTGATTTATGGTTCCTATTGTTGATTTTCTTCGTCAATTTGTTGTTTATTTATTTATTTATGCACGAGGGGACATTCTGTGCCGAGTGTTTATTTATTTATGCACGAGGGGACATTCCGTGTCGAGTGTTTATTCATTTATGCATGAGGGGGCATTCCGTGCCGAGTGATTGTGAGGTTATGCACGAGGGGACATTCCGTGCTGAGTGTTTATTTATTTATTTATGCACGAGGGGACATTCTATTCCGAGTGATTGTGAGGTTATGCACGAGGGGACATTCTGTGCCGAGTGATTGTGAGGTTTTGCATGAGGGGACATTCCGTGCCGAGTGATTATTTATTTTAGCACGAGGGGACATGCCGTGCACTTGTCTTTGCATTATATTTTTCCGTGTCCTTGTTTGATTATTTACTGTATTTGTCTAAGAGTTAATATTTCGTTGTTTAAATCCGGATATTCACACTGATCTCTTACTACATTTATTGACAAGACAAGTTTTGAGTACGGATTGAGTTCCGATAGATTTACCTTGAGGAGATTATGATTACGAGATTTTACTGTAAAGTAGTATTGAAAAGTAATGGTGTCGAAATGATTATATCTGAAGGCTTTTACATCGAAGGTATATTTAAAAATCACCAGTCTTGCATAAAATGATACTTGGAAGTCTTTTATTGGGAAAGTAACTTTGGAAACTTTGTATTTTGAAAGAAAACAATGTTTTACGTAATTCTTTCTAGTACATATACTTATATACATTTCGGAGAAAGTATGTTTTCAAAGGAAATCTTGCTACATTAAAATGATTTTATTCGCAAAGCTTTTCATATGATCTGTTGTTTAAGGGTTTCCACCAGTTTATGGAATTTAATGGCTAAGGCTCGATGTGAATAAATATACGTAGAGTTGAGTTGTGGGGTTCTCTATTGCATTATGAGTTCTTCTGATTGGGCTTGTTTTGTTGTCCATCTTTCTGTGTATTTTATGTTGTTTCGTGGTTATTTTTCTGTAATTTCCTTCCGCATTATATTGTCATTGTTGTAAATTATCCCGTGAATTCTCAGATAGATGTAGTGTTCGGTTACTTCTATATTCATTTCAGTTATTTTTGTAGACCAGTGGTGCCTTGAATAGTCCTCGTCACTACTCCTCCGAAGTTAGTCTTGATACTTACTGGGCACCGTTGTGGTGTGCTCATACTACTCTTCTATGCATTTTTGTTGCACAACTCCAAGCATTGATTGTTAGTAGCCGCATGGACCATTGACGGGGAGACTCAAGGTAACCTGCTTCTGCGTTCGCAGGCTTCAGAGTCACCTTCTTATAAGTAGTATTCATACACCGTTGTATTTATTTCTGAATAGTTGTATTTAGAAGTTGTAGAATATTCGTAGAGCTTATGACTTGTATTACCGGTTTTGGGAAAACATTGTAAATTCTGTCAAGGTTTCTATATCAAGACTGTTAGTTTCCTTTACTTATTGTTGTTATTATTAACTGTTAGGCTTACCTAGTCTCTAGGACTAGGTGCCATCACGATACCCAACGGAGGGAAATTTGGGTCGTGACATCTATACAGATAATTCTCGGCACGAACCATATAGTCTAGAAGCTCTTCGACCACTGTACTCCCTCTGGAGCACCCCCAAAATCCGCAATCGTGACTTCCACGCTGAGTAGACCTTCTGTAGATTTAAAGTTGTTCGAATAACTCCTTTGGTACTGAGGTATAGGGTTATTAAGGAGACTGACATACCGCAATTCCAGCTTTATCTCTTGCAACATCTCCGACCTTATACATTCCAAGACAAAACCGATATAACACATAACCCCGCAATCTATTCCTTGACGGTGGACTTTTCCACTTGGCACGAAGTCATAGGTCACAATGCCTGATAATCTAAAATGTTAAACTTCACGGCTCATATAAATCGACCCCGTTGCTTTCAACTATTCCCTTGTTATGAAACATTGGAGTAGCTATAAATCCTTATGTGATATCGGCTAGTCCAACATGTACCGACTGAGCTAGAACCTCCGCGTCTAGATCCATTTGAGACTGTACAATAAGTGATGATGTTCGAGATTTAGACTGAGCTCTGCTTCTGTCTCTTCCCCTAATCGTAGCTGTCATTGGGGCTTCACCTCTTGTCCGGTTGTAGACGCTTTGCGTGTTGTCGAGATTTGTGAGATGACAAGAATAGACAAGTTCAATCATCAATTGTAGAATAAATTCGCACGATAAAGTAGAATAGAAGTGAAATTGTTCCTAACTTCATAGCCTCTGAGAGATAAGTACAGACGTCTCCGTACCGATCCTTCAGACTCTACCAAGTTTGTTCGTGAATTGTGAGACCTAAGNNNACTTTCAATGAATAATTCCAAACATAAAATAACAAACACTTAAATAAACTGAGCCACGAACTAATTATATAAGCAACTCTAAAACTACCCCAGGGTCTGGTGTCACAATTCACGAACTACTAAAGAATACTACAAATAATGGGATGAAAGAAATAGTGTAATTGTTCTGAATATAATAAAACAATTTTATAAAAATAGAAGAAGACTCTCGGGATCTGCGAACGCCCGGAAGATATACCTCATGTCTCCGAATAAATGAATAGCAGCTCTAAATATCTCTATTTNAAAATATAACTGAGACAATAAATATAAAGCAAGAAGGAAATCTAAACAAATAATTAAGTACTACAACAACAATGAAATAACTCAGCCGCCTTTTTCATGCCTCAGCCATAAAAAATTCTCAAATAAGTTTCCAAATTTCCAAACTTTAACTTTAAATAAAAGTAGTACCAAAATATGAAAAATAGTAATATAAAATAGTAAGTTTTCAAATCTTTGTTTTTCTTTGAAAATCAAGAAAAAAAACAAATATAAATGTCCTCCCTTATCGCTCCTTGTTGCGGCGTGCAACCCGCTCCCACCTGTCCACCCTTATTACTCTTGTTGCGGCGTGCAACCCGATCCCACATGTCCACCCTTATTACTCCTTGTTGTGGCGTGCAACCCGCTCCCAACAGACATATCATATCAATTAATTCATAAATTTCACAATTCAGGCCAAGCCTTTCACAATACTTTTATTTCCAAAATTTCAAACAGAAAACAGTATAGCTCGTAAGCTTCAACCAATATCATTTCACAATAAAACCAACCAGAATATGTAAACCAACCAGAATATATATATATATATATATATATATATATATATATATATATATATATATATATATATATATATATATATATATCGTAAAAACAATGCAAAACTACTCAACCGTTTTGTACCATAAGGAAACCAAATAAACAACCAATACTTTTTCCAAAATAACCACATTAATATTTAACAACAAAATAACAAAGCCAATTAGTCATAGAAACAATAATGAATAAAAACCAATTAAGGCAAGCATTAATTAAGTTGGGAACGGGAAAGAGATCATGTTTATCAGGAAAATTGGGTGGTGCATAGATACTCGTCACCACACCTATACACCACGCCCATGCATTTCACATAGCAAACAAGTTGGGATTCTATGATGACCCGAAAGGTCATCCCGTGTAATTTTAGCTAAATCTGCATTCCGAGGCCATGAAAGCCTCCTTTTATCTCACATCGATGTGCGTGCGTAGCCCGGGCGTGTAGCCGGGAAGCCGTTAAGTGAAAAATTGAATAAAATGTTGAATTTTTGATAATTATTTGAATAAAGTTGACTTTGGTCAACCTTTTTGGTAAACGGATCCGTACTCGCGATTTTACGGTCCCGAAGGGTCCGTATTAAAATATGGGACTTGGGCGTATGTCCGGAATCGGATTCCGAGGTCCCAAGTCCGTGAAATAAATTTTTAAAGAAAATTTATTTCTTAAAAGTATAAAGGCTTTTGAAAATAAAATTTAATGTGAAACCTGTGTGATCGGACCTGTATTGTGGTTCCGGAGCCCGGAACAGGTTCAATATGGTTATTATGAGTTACCTGTGGAATTTGGTAAGAAACGGACTAAGTTTGACGTGATTCGGACTAAAAGTTGAAAATATGAGAGTTTAAGATATTGTGAAATACTACAATGATTTCGAGGCCTAATTCTTTTTTTTTAAATGTTATTTTGGTGGTGTAACTGCACGAGTGAGTCCGTAGGATGTTTTTGAGGTTGTGTGTATAATTGGGGTTGAGCCCCGAGGGCTCGGAGAGTTTCGGGTAGGTTCCGGGGTGCTTTTAGACTTAGAACAGTTGTTGCAGGTTTGAGGGGCCAGGTCTCTGAACCCACAGCGAGGTCCGCGGTCGACCTTTGGCGGTCCGCGGTGAGACCTTCGAGGTCGCAGTCTCCCTAGCGTGGTCCGCGGTGGGGGAGTTTCAGCAGGTTCTGCAATGAGGCCTTCGCGGCCGCGGTCGCCCTAGCGCGGTCCGCGGTGGAGGCCTGGGAGGGGTATATATAAACGATATTTTCAGTTAATTTCTATTTTTCAAAACCCTAAAAGCATAAGAGGCGATTTTCTAAACACTCTTTCTTCTCCAAAATATTTGTAAGTGATTTCTAACACATTTTCTTTACTCCTTAACTTCTTTTACAAGATTTCATCCTAGAATCTAGGGTTTTCATGGGGGAATTGGGAATATTGGGTAAAACCTAAGAATAATGAAATTTGGGAATTTAGACCTCAATTTGGGGTCGGATTCCAAAACCAATTATATATCCGGGCTCGGGGGTGAATGGGTAATCGAATTTTAGTCCGAATTTCGGGTTTGGACCATGCGGGCCCGGGTTCGATTTTTGACTTTTTGGGAAAAACTTTAGCAAACTCATTTCCAAGCATTAGAATTTATTCCTTTAGCATTTATTGATATAATTAAATAACTTGTGGCTAGATACGAGCGAGTTGGTGGTGGAATCAAGAGGTAAAGCGGCAGTTGAGGCTTGATTTGTGTTCGTGGCATCGAGGTAAGTGTTTGGCCTAACCTTAGCTTGAGTGAATAGGTATAGAGTCTTATTTGCTATGTGTTATTCCATGTCCAACGTATAGGTGAGGTGACGGGTACCTATATGTTGTGGTCGAGCATGCCCGTGAGTCGAACTTGATGATTTATATAGTGTTCTTTGATATTCTCTGTGTAATGAATTAATTGTCATTCTGTAAGTGATACATTTAGGGTATTTCATAATGTAGATAGTTATTGATTATTTGTCCGGCTGAGGATCATTTGTTAAAATTATACCTCTGAGTGAGATTGGTTATAGTTGAGTCCCTTGCCGGGACGGTAGAATACTTGTTGATTATTTTGGTACATTTGAGCTTTCTTATTATTGTCTTTCCTGTCAATTGTTGCTTTTACATATGTCATGCACGAGGGGACATTCTGTGCCGAGTGATTGTGAGGTTATGCACGAGCGGACATTCTGTGCCGAGTGATTATTTATTATTTATGCACGAGGGGACATTCCGTGCCGAGTGATTATTATTTATGCACGAGGGGACATTCCGTGCCAAGTGATTGTGAGGTTATGCACAAGGGGACATTCCGTGACTAGTGATTATTATTTATGCACGAAGGGACATTCCGTGCCGAGTGTTTGTGAGGTTATAGCATGAGGAGACATGTCGTGTCGTTTATGTTTATTTACTTGTTCAGAGCTGTTGATTCCTGCTATTATTTATACATTTCAACTGCTATCTTGTTCTGTTGTCTCAGTTAGTTGTTGCCCTTTATCCCCAGCATGTCCCCCTGTTGTTGTATTTACTTGCTTATTTCAAGTCATTATTTCTTGTTATATTATTGAATTACACAGGTGTTATTTGTTGTCGTGTCCTAGCCTCGTCACTACTTCGCCGAGGTTAGGCTCGGCACTTACTCAGTACATGCGGTCGGTTGTACTGATGCTACACCTGCACTTCTTTATGTTGTGCAGATTATAGCGCCAGACCTAGTGGACATTGAGCGAGGGAGTATCCTTCAGTCCACGGTGACACCGAGGTAGTCATGCAGGCGTCCGCAGGCCTTGGCGTCACCATCTACTTCTTTTCTTCTGTCTTATCTTGTATTTCTCGACAGTTACACTTCTTTATTTCAAACTCATGTTTTTAGTAATCCTAGACTGTCCGTGAGATTGTGGCACCAGTTCTGGGGGTTATGTACGAAATTTCATAACATTTATTATATTAAGTTGATGGATTCTTAGCTTCCGCATTCTTATTTATTTATTCATTTTTATTGTTGTTCTTTTAAATATCGTAAATAAAGGAAATAGTAAATCTAACCAAAAAAATGTTGGCTTGTCTGGCGGGTTCAACGTTAGACGCCATCACGGCCTGAAGGTGGGATTTCGGGTCGTGACAAGTTGGTATCAGAGCACTAGGTTGCTTAGGTCTCGCAATTAACGGACAAACTTGGTAGAGTCTGAGGGATCGGTACGGAGACGTCAATACTTATCCCCCAGAGGCTGCAAAGTTAGGAATAACTTCACATTTCTTCTTCTCTGTCGTGCGACTTGAATTCTAAATACTAATTGAGTTTCTATTCCACTCTCTCGCAGATGGCGAGAACGTGTGCTTCCTCATGTACCGATCAGTAGCCCGATCCTCTTATTGCAGCTCCTATGAGGGGCTGAGGACGAGGCTGTGCTAGAGGCCGAGGCAGGGGCATGGCTCAGCCCAGAGCAGCAGCCCCAGTAGAGGACCCACAGGTAGACTTTTCCGATGAGGTTCCTGCTTAGATGGTTCCAGTTGTACCAGCTCAGGTCCCAGAGGGGTTTATTGCCACCCCGGTTCTTCAAAACGCTCTTGTCCGCTTAGTGGGACTTATGGAGAGCGTGGCTGAGGTCGGTCTTCTTCTTACTGCACCAGCCCTCTCTCAAGCTGGGGAAGGGCCCTAGACTCCTGCTACTCGCACACCAGAGCAGTTGGCCACTCAGTTCCAGATTCCAGCACCTCAGACAGCTGGAGCAGCTCAGCAGGGTATTGTAGCACCGGCAGTTGAGGCAGCATCCATGTCTGCTGATGCCCTATGGAGATTGGATCGGTTCACCAAGCTATTTCCTACTACTTTTACTGGTACACCATTAGAGAATCCCCATGATTAATTGGACAGTTGCTATGAAGTTCTTCGGAACATGGGCATTGTGGAGACCAATGGGGTTGATTTTGCCACATTTCGTCTTTCTGGTACCGCCAAGACTTGGTGCAGAGATTATTGCTTGACCAGACCAGTTGGGTCTGCACCTTTGACTTGGGCTCAGTTCTCCGAGTTGTTCTTGGGGAAGTTTCTTCCAGTTACTCAGAGGAAGGATCTTCAGAGGCAGTTTGAGCGTCTCCAGCAGGGATCTATGACTGTTACACAGTACGAGACCAGGTTCATCACTCTGGCCCGACAACCTATCATGATACTCCCCACTGATCGAGAGAGAGTGAGGAGTTTTATCGAGGGTCTAGCTCAGTCTATCAGACTCCAGATGGCTAGGGAGACAAGCATTGATATCGCATTTCAGGATGCGGCCGATGTGGCCAGGCGTATTGAGATAGTCTTATCACAGGGCGGTGGTCAGGGGTCTGACAAGAGACCTCGTCATTTCGTCCGGTTCAGTGGTGCCTCATATGGAGGCATAGATTCCTTTGGCAGAGGTCATCCTCCTAGGCCATTCCAATCAGCACTTCAGGTATCCCGGAGTGCGTCGTCATCTCCTATCAGTGCACCGCTGATTCAGAGCTTCCATAGTAGTTATTCTGGTAGACAGGGGAAGTTCTAGGGTCAGAATTCTCAGCAGCCAAGGTCTTGCTTCACTTGCGGTGGTACGGGGAACATTTCTAGGTATTGCCCCCGAGGTTTTGGTGGTTCGCAATATAAGGGTTCCTGTGCTATGGTTCCCACACCAGGTGCACCCCCACCCCCTTAGCCAGCTAGGGGTGGAGTTCGAGGTGCTAGAGGTGGAGGCCAGACAGTTAGAGGTGAAGGGCAGTCCACGAGAGGTAGAGGTCAGCCCATAGTAGGTCGACCCAGAGTTGTTCAGGTTGGAGGGGCTCCGCCCCAATGCTATGCTATTCCTGCCAGGCCTGAGGCTGAGGCCTCTGATGCAGTAATTACAGGTATGGTTTCAGTTTGTAGTAGAGATGCTTCAATTTTATTTGATCTGGGGTCTACATTCTCCTATGTGTCTTCATATTTTACCCCTTATCTGAGTATGCCCCGTGATTCCCTGAGTACTTCTGTATATGTGTCTACCCCTGTGGGTGACTCTATTGTGATAGACCGAGTTTACCGGTCGTGTATAGTAGTTATTGGTGGTCTGGAGACTCAGGTAGATCTTTTGCTTCTTGATATGGTTGACTTCGATGTTATATTGGGGATGGATTGGCTATCTCCCTATCATGTTATACTAGACTGTCATGCCAAGACAGTGACCTTGGCCTTGCCAGGAGTACCTCGTTTGGATTGGAGAGGGACTCCTAGTCATTCTTCCAGTAGAGTTATTTCTTATATGAAGGCCCGGCGCATGGTCGAGAAGGGTTGTTTGGCCTATTTGGCCTATGTTCGTGATTCTAATGCTGAGGTTTCTTCTATGGAGTATGTGCCCGTGGTTCGTGAGTTTCCAGAGGTATTCCCTGCTGACCTGCCGGGTATGCCATCCGACAAGGATATTGATTTTTTCATTGAGTTGGCTCCGGTCACTCAGCCCATTTCTACTTCGTCGTATCGTATGGCCCCGCCAGAGTTGAAGGAATTGAAGGATCAGTTACATGATTTGTTGGATAACTGCTTCATTAGGCCTAGTGTTTCTCCTTGGGGTGCCCCAGTGTTGTTTGTTAAGAAGAAAGATGGCTCAATGAGGATGTGTATTGACTACCGGCAGTTGAATAAGGTCACAATTAAGAATAAGTATCCTTTGCCGAGGATTGATGATTTATTTGACCAGCTTTAGGGTGCTACAGTGTTTTCCAAGATAGATTTGAGATCTGGTTACCATCAGCTGAGGATTAGGGTGTCTGGTGTCCCTAAGACAGCCTTTCGTACTCGGTATGGGCATTATGAGTTCTTGGTGATGTCATTTGGGTTGACAAATGCCCCAGCTGCTTTTATGCAGTTGATGAACCGAGTGTTCAGGCCCTATTTGGACTCGTCCGTTATTGTTTTCATTGATGATATATTGAATACTCCCGTAGCCGAGAGGAGCATGAGCAGCATCTTCGAGTCGTCCTCCAGACTCTGAGGGATAGTCAGTTGTATGCCAAATTTTCTAAGTGTGAGTTCTGGTTGAGTTCAGTGGCATTTCTGGGCCATGTTGTGTCGGCAGAGGGTATTCAGGTGGATCCCAAGAAGATTTCAGCAGTCATAGATTGGCCTAGACCCACTTCAGCTACAGAGATTCGGAGCTTCTTGGGCTTAGCCGGTTATTATCTCCAGTTTGTGGAGGGCTTTTCATCGATTGCATCCCCGATGACCAGGCTGAGTTAGAAGGGTGCCCAGTTCAGGTGGTCGGATGAGTGTGAGGCGAGCTTTCAGAAGCTCAAGACGGCCTTGACCACGGCACCGGTGTTAGTTTTTCTCACAGGTTCAGGGCCTTATACCGTGTATTGTGATGTGTCACGGGTTGGACTTGGTGCAGTGTTGATGCAGGATGACAAGGTTATAGCTTATGCTTCACGTCATTTGAAGGTTCATAAGAAGGACTATGCAGTCCATGATTTGGAGTTAGCAGCTATTGTTCATGCGTTGAAGATTTGGAGGCATTATCTGTATGGGGTGCCATGTGAGGTGTTCACGGATCATAAGAGTTTGCAGTATTTGTTCAAGCAGAAAGAGTTGAATATGAGGCAGAGGAGATGGCTAGAGCTGTTGAAGGATTATGACATTACCATCTTATATCATCCGGGGAAGGTCAATGTGGTGGCCGATGCTTTGAGCCGGAAGTCAGCCAATATGGGTAGTCTTGCTTATTTATCAGTCGGAGAGCGACCGTGTACTTTAGATGTTCAGGCTTCGCCAACCGATTTATGAGATTGGAGGTTTCTGAGACTGGCAGTGTTTTGGCCCATACTGTGGCCTGTTCCTCATTGTATGATCATATCCGGGCCAGGCAGTATGATGATCGTCATTTATGTGTTCTTAGAGATACGGTCCAGCACGGAGGTGCCAAGCAGGTCATAGTTGATGATGAGGGAGTTTTGAGGATGCATGGTCGTATTTGTGTACCTGATGTTGATGGTATTAGTGAGTTGATATTGCAGGAGGCCTATAGTTCCCGGTATTCCATTCATCCGGGCGCCGCAAAGATGTACCAGGGCTTGCAGCAACATTATTGGTGGCGAAGGATGAAGAAGGATATTGTAGCCTATGTAGCTCGGTGCTTGAACTATCAGCAGGTTAAGTACGAGCACCAGTGACCCAGTGGTTTGATGCAGCAAATTGAGCTTCCCGAGTGGAAGTGGGAGCGTATCACCATGGATTTCGCAGTTGGACTCCCACGAACTCAGAGGATGTTTGATGCAGTATGGGTCATTGTGGATAGGCTGACCAAGTCAGCGCACTTCATTCCTGTATCAGTTTCGTATTCTTCAGAGAAGTTGGCAAAGATCTATATGAGGGACATTGTTCGATTGCATGGTGTGCCCGTGTCCATTATATCTGACCGAGGTACTCAGTTTACCTCCCATTTCTGGAGAGTATTTCAGCATGAGTTGGGCACACGGGTTGATTTGAGCACAACGTTTCATCCTCAGCCGGACGGACAGCCCGAGCGTACTATTCAGATCTTGGAGGATATGCTATGAGCGTGTGTCATTGACTTTGGAGGTTCATGGGACCAGTGTTTGCCTTTAGCTAATTTTACCTACAAAAACAGCTATTAGTCGAGCATTCAAATGGCTCCGTATGAGGCGTTATATGGTAGGCTGTCTGTGAGATTGTTGCACCAGTTCTGGGGGTTATGTACGAAATTTCGTAACATTTATTATATTAAGTTGATGGATTCTTAGCTTCCGCATTCTTATTTATGTTCATGTTTATTGTTGTTCTTTTAAATATCGTAAATAAAGAAAATAGTAAATCTAACCAAAAAAAATGTTGGCTTGTCTAGAGGGTTCAACGTTAGACGCCATCACGGCCTGAAGGTGGGATTTCGGGTCGTGACAGATTCCTATTCCCTCAAGTCAAAGTTAGACCAAACACTTACCTCAATTTCGCAGGCCACTCACTACTCAATTACAACTTTTCCTTTAGAAACTTGCTCTAACTTGCTCGAATCTAATCATAATTAACTCAATATCATTAATTAAGTCTAAAGGAACTAACTTTATTGAAAATTATAAATTTTCCTAAGTTTTCTAAAAAAAGTGAAAACCTGACCCCGGGCCCGCTTGGTCTAAACTCGGGGTTCAGACCAAATTACGTTTACCCATTCACCCACGAACCCAAGTATACAATTAGTTTTGAAATCCGACCTCTCGAGGTAAAGATTTGATTTTTACAAAATTCCCTAATTCTACCCAAACCTTCAATTTTTACCATGAAAATTCTTAGTTTTTTTGGGGGATAGACTTGTGAAGAAGCAAGCAAACAATGAGTAATTGAAATAGTAAAGTTTAGAATCGATTACCTATGACTTGGGGATTGTATTTGGTGAAGAAATTCGTTATTAGGGTTGTGGGGTTCGGAAATTTGAAGAAGAAGAAGTCTACCCGTTTTATATATATTTTTCTGCCAGCTATTCTACCTTATTTCTCGTGCCAAACGATCCTGAAACTCGATTTTTATATCTCCAGTGGATTTCTTGTGAAATTATAATCAAGTTAGACTTTTTAATCACTCAATTTGACCTTATAATGAAGGAGATATGTAGGTTTTAATATTTGCAAAGATTTTTAATACGCCGGCAGTGGTAATTTCGTAATTAACCTGAAACATCTGGCAACCTTAGTAAATTGCCCATAAAATCCTCATACGAGGTCCAAATTCGATGATTCTTTTTGTTACGGGTCCGTAATTATGATACATATCTAATACTTCATTCAAAACAGAAATCGGAGATCATTTGTTCAATATGATATCATTTATGCTTGAAGAAACGACGTCGAATCATAAAAAGAACGAGCGCAACACAACCCAAACCTATTTGAAACTCATCCGAGCCCTCGGGGCTCTAAACCAAACATGCACGTAAGTCTAAAAGCATCACACGGACTTGCTCGTGCGATCAAATCATGAAAATAACATGTAAAACTATGATATAAACCTCAAAACTCATTATATTTCTCAAGAACACTTAAAGTTCACTATTTATCAACCGGACATCTGAATCACGTCAAATAAATTTCGATTCTCGCCAACTTTCGCAGACAAGGCTTAAATATCATAACAAACCTGTATCGAGCTCCGGAACCAAAATACGGGCCCGATATCAACGGTTTTAAACGTTAATTCATTTCTTTATTTCATTAATAATTTAGCAAAATAATTTCTTTCAGAAATTGATTTCTAAGGCTTGAGACCTCGGAATTCAATTCCGGGCATACGCCCAAGTCCCAAATTTTACTGCGGACCTCCCGGGATCATCGAAACACAGATCCGAGTCCATTTACTCAAAATGTTGACTCAAGTCAACTAAAACCAAATTTTTAATTCTAAAAATTATTATTTCTTATATTTTCACATAAAAGATTTTCGGTTTCACGCCTGGACTGTGCATGCAAATCGAGGTATTTAAATTTTTTAGGGCTATTAAGCCTAGAACGGAGTCTAACTTCATAAAATGACCTCTTGGGTCATCACAGGTCGTTGGTCTTAAGTAATCCATATGTACTAATAATAAGATTGTTTCTCGACCACATGATTTAGTAAGATCAATATGAACTTACATTTATAAATTCTAATAATTCTGGTAAAATTATATATCTAAAATTTAATCAGTATTTAGAACTAATGTTTTCCTGAGTATACAGATATTTGCTTTATCTATATTAAAATTACAAGACTATTTTGTATATTGCTAATGTCACCACGACCTTTAATAATAAAATTTGAAATTAAAATTTAATCTATTTGGATTTGAAACTAAAAAGAATATTTAACATATTTATATCCAAAGATTAATATGTTTATCATGTATATCTAATAAGATTTTTTGCAACCGCGCGAAGCACGGATAAATTCACTAATATATATATATATATATATATATATTAATTTTGAATTTACTGATTTTAAATCTTATCAGTCATTCATGACATAGGTATTTATTTTAATTGGTTGGACTTCTTTGAGGAGCATGATGGGTATTTTAACTCCTGAGGTTATTCCTCATAAATATCCTGTTTGGAGTTTACAGTTAACGGGCGTGACTAATCCACAAGACTTCTCTAATCTATCTGTCCCCTGTTACCTCCACACCCCCCCCCCCCCCTTTTCTTTTTTATTATTACATTATTTGTATATAGACAAGAAAACGAAAAACAAA
>ML264994.1:44409-73130 GCA_005239495.1 Nicotiana undulata | reverse complement strand
CCCCCCGCCCGAGATACAAACACAAATTTTAAAAGGAAAAAGAGAGAAAACAAACTGTGTAAAAGACTAAGCTGTATTAATGGTGTCTCCAAATTCGTGGTAACTAAAAACATTATGTCCGAATTCTGTCGGATTATGCTCAAGACTCCATTTTATTTATAGTAGTTAGAAGTGAAAGGAAATTATTATCTCATAAACAATCAAAATGTAACAGCTTTTGTCACTACAATCTTGCGCCCAAGCATGTAGTGCTTTTTTAGGGTGGTGATGATAGTATTATACTCCCTTTGTTCGAGTTTACGTGAATCTATTTCTTTTTTGCTCCGTTTAAAAAAAATGATCCCTTTCTAAATTTGGTAACAATTTAGCTTAAACTTACAATTATATCCTTAGTGAGAAGCTTTTATAACCACACAAATACTCTGGGACCCTTTTTGACTTGTTTAGGAGCACAAATTCCAAAAGTCTTCATTTTTTGTTAAACTTTGTGCCCAATCAAACAGGTTCACATAAATTGGAACGGAGGGAGTTCCTGTGTCACGACCCAAATCCTAAATCAGGTCGCGATGGCGCCCAACACCGAAGTCAGGCAAGCCAACATCAATTTACTGGTGAGCTTCATTTAATTTGCCAAAACAATTCCAATACTTACTTGATTTAAATTTAAGACATTTAAGCAAACGAATAACTTAGGCAATCCTAAACAGGATTTGCCATGATAGTCATAATTAATATTTACAGCCCAAAAATGTAAAGTCTACTACGTGCGTGCCAGGAACTAGTGTCACAAGTTTACATGTGTCTAGTAGAATGAAAATCTAAAAGAATACAAGTATGCCCTACTATCTGAGGAAAATATAGACAGCTAAAAACAAAAGAAGGGAAACTCCAAGGTGCTACTAGAAGTCGTCAGGGAAAACAGCTAACCGAGAAGTCTAGGCCAAGTATGAGTCAGGGACGAGCTCCGTACTGATACTCAGATGCACCTGCCTCAGAACCTTTACAATTAAGTACAGAGTGTAGCATGAGTACATAAAATAATATGTACCCAGTAAGTACCCAGTAGAAGAAGTAGAGACGAGAGGTCGACTTGACACTTACTAGGGTCCAAACAGTAAATTTAAGTAGTAGTTTAAAGAGGACAACAGGTAAGCATGAGCAGTAAAGCAATAAATATCAAATCATAATCAACACCTAGGTACGTGGTGAAGCACCAATATACAAGTTTTTAGTTCGTACTTCCAGGATGTTTCACAGCTCAACAGTCATAAAAATATCAAGCAAGTAGCATGCGCATAGTGGAATAGGGACAACCGGCCTGGGCCAACATAATAACAATATTTGTGCACTGCCGAAGGGTCGAACGACGCAAACCATAGATGCATCTATTAACCTGCCGTGGCGTACGGCCCGCTCCCATGAGAGTAGGGGAAAGAATCACTCCACTCGCGGAATATAAATTGTGAAGCGGTCGCATGCAAATACAACGTCTTTCTTTAAATCCTTTCCAAATAACAATTCTTTTAAAACACCAAATTCTAGGATTTTTCTTGAGACAAGATTCACATAATGAATTCACAAGGCATTTAATTCAATTTAAGGAAATTCACAAGGCATGGTGTGAGCCCAACTACCCGAATATAACAATAATAGTCACTACGCACAGACTCTCTTCACCTCGTACGTATGTAGTCCCACAAACAATGACACATAATCATTTAATTCACCTATGGGGACAATTCCCTCTTACAAGGTTAGAAAGGAGACTTACCTTGTGTCAAGTCTACTTTCCGGGTCAAGAATGCGCCCGAAACTCCAAATTCGTCTCCCAAGGACTCGAAACTAATCAAATATTGCATAAATAAATCAATCTATACTAAAAGTATGAAATTCTTCTATTTAAATGATCATTTTAACCAAAATTGAAAAATCCCAAAATACACCCCCAGGCCCACATGCTCGGATTTCGGAAATTTTTTAAGAAACACTCACCCATAGCCTAAGGATCAACATTATATAGTCTTTGTATGATTTCATAAGTAATTCTTTGATAATTCTCTCATTTTTCATAAAAACCTAGGTTACCACTCTAACCCATGATTTCAACTAATTAAGGTGTTAATCTACCTAAGAATTCAAGTATTAAACTAAGTTTATGGTAAGAATTATTTACCTTACAGTAGCTAGGTCGTTTGTCTCTTTTGCATGCTCTAAAATTGCCCAAGGATGAAGTGAAATGATAAAAAATGGTGAATTCCCGTATTTTAAAACAACCTCACTGCCTACAGGTTTTTCGCACTTGCGGCTCGAGGACTACACCTGCGGAGGATTGGAAGGGGAATTCTTTGATAATTCTCTCATTTTTCATAAAAACCTAGGTTACCACTCTAACCCATGATTTCTACTAATTAAGGTGTTAATCTACCTAAGAATTCAAGTATTAAACTAAGTTTAGGGTAAGAATTATTTACCTTACAGTAGCTAGGTCGTTTGTCTTTTTTGCATGCTGTAAAATCGCCCAAGGATGAAGTGAAATGATCAAGAATGGTGAATTCCCGTATTTTAAAACAACCTCACTACCTACAAGTTTTTCGCACCTACGGCTCGAGGACCGCACCTGCGGTCTCGCATCTGCGAGAAAAATCTAGCACCTGCGGAGTAGGGGAGGGGTCCCCGGTTTCGCACCTGCGGCTCCGTTTTTGCGAAAAAGAATCTGCACCTGCAGAAATAGGAAACCCCACCTGGGGGTCGCACCTGCGAGGCTGGGACCGCAGAAGCGGTCTCGCACCTACGGCTAGGGCTCCGCAGGTGCGGTCGCACCAGATCTGGTGCACCAACAGTCATTTGTTGCGGGATTTTGCCTCGCTCGATGTCCGGACGACATCTGGGCCCACCCGACACCCCGTACAATTATTCCAACAAGTCCTAAATCATAATACGGACTCTCTCGAGCCTTCGAAACGTCCGAAACAATGCTTAATCTAAAAATCATACCCCAAAACCTATTGGATCATGTTTAAGAACTTCAAGTTCTAGAATTTACTAACAATGCGCCGAACCTACCTATACTACTCGGAATGACACCAAATTTTGTGAGCAAGTCATAAATAACATAGCAGAACTATTCCCCATCTCAGAATTCCGTTTGGACCTCAATAACACAAAAACACGTTCCGAACCTCCATTGAACTTAAGGAAACTCTAATTTCACTATTTGGCGCCGAAACTCTCCCGGGTCATCCAAAACCCATTCCGAACATACTCACAAGTCTGAAATCATCATACGAACCTACCCGAACCTTTGAATCACGATTCCGAGATCGCTTACTAAAAATATTGACCGAAGTCAAACTTGGCCTTAAAGGCCAACCTTAAAGAACTAAGTGTTCCTAAACCATTCCAAACTCCTCCAAATCCCAAACCACCCGTCCTCGCAAGTCATAAATCAGTAAAAGCAACTACGGGAAGTTTCATTTAGGGTCACGGGGTCCTAGAACACAAATCGACCGGTCGGGTCGTTACAACCTGTTTATCGGACGGGTTGGTCCGGGATGGACATGAAGAAAAAAAAAAGTTCGCCAGGTTAGTGGGGCGGGTTGGGTGGTGGGCTAGGTTACTAGGCTGCTAGCGGGTTTGGAATTTTTGGGTTAAATTGGGCCCGTCCAGGTTCAGGCTTAGCAGGTCCAGACCGGATGTTTTTTTTTAGTGTATTATGTTTTTCTTATTCAATGTAATTGATACTTAGGATTTTTCAAAGTTTTAATTAAGGAAATAAGTATTTTAAGGCATAACATTAAACTTTTAAACTTTGAAGTTTAAAGATTTAAATTTGAAATTTGAATCTTAGAATTTTAAAATTGAAAGTAAGTGGCTAGAAAAAATTATTTAATAAGACCAATATCTAAGGATCAAACTCTGAAGGCTTTCGTTTCATATTTTCATTGAAGAATAAATAATAGTTCGATTAATTTGCAAGTTCTAATTGATTTTTTTATTTTTGAACTTGCAAATTAAAAGTTTACAATAATTATAAAAAAAATAAGAATGAGTACTAGTAAGTGGAGATTTTGACTACTTATTAGAGCTTTTTAGCTTTGTAGTCTAAGAACATTGAATAGTATTTCCGAAACCAATGAAATGTGCAAAATTACAGGAATGCACGATGTTGGACTTCCGAGATTAAATCCGACTCAAAAAGGAGTAATCTAAACACAAGTCAATAAGCGGCACATAAGCATACAATGTGCGGTCCGCAAAATTCAACCTGCGGCCGCAACCAAAGAAGGAAAAGTGAGCGGGCATTCGTGCAAATTGCGGACCGCACATGTATTGTGCGGTCGAAAGAGATGGGATTATGATCAAGATCAGAAGATGACAAAAAGACCAAGTCCAAAGCTTCATTGAATTGCAGACCGCACATGTATTGTGCGGCCGTAAGAGATGAGCTTATGATCAAGATCAGAGGGATGAAAAAAAGACCAAGTCCAGAGCTTCATTGAATTGCGAACCGCACATGATTTGTGCGGCCAGAGAAGATTGTCTTGGGGTCGCAATCTTACCGCAGAAGAGTGCCTTGCAGCCGTAGTTCTAAATCTGCGGACCGCAAAAATGTTGCCTCACGACCGCAATTCAGAATTGTGCGGTCGCAGAATCCCAGCTCCTGCCAGATGAAGAAGTGTGGGGGCCACACATGTAATTGTGCGACCGTAGGACTTCCCGAGGGGTATTTTTATTCAAAATTTTTAAACTTGTATAAACAGACGAGTTTCGCAAAATTAGATCATATTTTGACATCAGCAATTACTGTAGCCATTTTTCTTTGCCTTTTTTGAAGTTTACTTTATTCTTGTGTATTTTACAATAGATTTTATCATTTTAAGCTTACATTATGAGTTTAATTAGTTTTTCTTCTTATTTTTCTTCAAACTCAAGCATGAGTAGCTAGAATTTTACTAGGGTTGTGACCCAACCCTAGTATGTAAACTATATGAGTATCTAATTTAGTGATTGTTTATAATTGAGTGTTTATTATTTAGCATCCTTCATGTTTTAATTTGTGAAATTAATGGTTGCAAATATTAGTTCATGACTATTTGACTTAGTCTCTACTTGAGAAAGACTGACGTAGTTAATGAAAAACCACTCTCTGACCGAGAGGTATTGAGTGGGTAATTGAGAGTTGATAGCTATGATACACCCTGATCAACAAAACAAGCATTAAGGGTGTTTATCCGATTAGGCAAACACCTAGGTAATGGGCACAACCCTAGATTTTTTATCAATATGAAAAACATCTAAAACAATTATTCCTAGTCTTCTTTCTTTATTCTTCAATCTTTAGTGTAAAATTAGAAATATAAATAAAACCTTTTTGTTGGAAGTGCAAATCAAGATAATTCAATCACGCATATTAAAATATATACCACTTAACTCCCATCTTAGCTCCCTGTGGATTTGACCCCGACTCTTAGTTGGGTTACTGTAATTTCAAATGACTGTTTCATACCTTTTTTAAAGGTGTGCATTTGGACGCGATCATTTTCCGCGCTTCGATTCTCCCAGATAATGGTGAGCTAAAACAACTGGATGCAGACAACCACTGTAAAGATGTCCGACTTATCAAGTACTGTTGCAGCACATTCTTTTGTTCCAGCACCTCAGATGTCACAACCAAAATTCCCAACCCTCGGGATCGTGATGGCGCCTAACATCATACTTACTAGGCAAGCCAAGGTTAGAACATAACTAACCTGTTCTTTTTCATGTTTACTTAAACATAATAGAACAATTTAAAAATGAATATTGAATCTAATATTTTTCAATAAATAACTTCATGAATAATGACTGAATAAACAAACTGAACCACGAACTAAATATATAACTACCTAGGGTCTGATGTCACAATTCACGAACTACTAAAGAATACTACAAATAAATGGGCTGAAAGAAATGTATCTCTGTTTTGAATGAAATAAAACGGTATCTAAATAATAAAGGGAAGAATCTAGGAATCTGCGGACGCCGGCAAATCTATCTCTTGTCTCCGTGTAATTGCTCAACTATGCTCAAAGGATCAGCTTTGACCGGAACCTGGATCTGCACGAGAAGTGCAGAGTGTAGTATCAGTACAACCGACCCCATGTACTGAGTAAGTGCCGAGCCTAACCTCGACGAAGTAGTGACGAGGCTACGGCGGGTCATTTATAACATAACCTGTGAACAATGTATAATAAAGCAAGAAAGAAATTCTAAGCTAAAAAAAAGGAATAATATGTAGTAATAAATAAAATAACTCAGCCACCTTTTTCAGGTCTCAGCTATAACCAATTCTCACATAAGTTTCCAAATTTCGCTTAAAATAACCATAAATGCATAATGTGAAATCTTTGGGTGTAAAAATCAATAAAACATAAATGTCCTCCCTTATTGCTCCTTGTTGCGGTGCGCAACCCGCTCCCACCTGTCCACCCTTATTTCTCCTCCCTATATATATATATATATATATATATATATATATCACCCTTATTTCTTCTGTTGCGGCGTGCAACTCGATCCCACTTGTCCACCCTTATCACTCCTTGTTGCGGCGTGCAACCCGCTCCCACCAGACAATCACATCACTTTATTTATAAAACTTTTCACAATTCAGGTCAAAGCCTTTCACAATATTTTTGTCTCAACAACTGTAAACAGAAAGTTGTACAACTCATAAACTTCATCAATTATCATTTCACAATAAAACCAACCGGAATATATATATATATATATCGTAAAACGTTGTCATCCAACTCAATCTTTATGTACCACAATGAAACCAAGGGAACAACCAACACTTCCAAAATACTTGAAATAATACTTAACAACAAGTTGACGAAATCACGTAGACACGTAAGCATCAATGATCATATAACAGTTAAGCCAGGGATCAAATAAATCGGAAACGGGGAAGGAACATGTTCAACAGATAATTTGATGGTGCATAGATACTCGTCACCTTACCTATACACCACGAACATGAAAATTCACATAGCATTTAAGTTGGGGATTCCTATTCCCTCAAGTCAAGGTTAGACCAAGAACTTACCTCAATTTCACAAGCAAATCACTGCTCTAGCACAACTTTTCCTTTAGAATTTGCCCATAATCCTCTCGAATCTAATCACAATTGGTTCAATATCATTAATCATTGCTAAAGGTATTAACTTTAATGAGAAACTATGGTTTTCCTATGTTTTTTTTATCAAAATACAAAAATCAACCCCGGGCCCTCTTGGTCTAAACTCGAGGTTCGAACCAAAATTCGTTTACCCATTCTCCCCCGAGCCCGGATATACAATTGGTTTTGGGATCCACCCTCAATTCGAGGTCTAAATCCCCAAATTTTGAAATTCCTAAGTTCTACCCGAAAATCCCAATTTTTACCATGAAAACTCTAGATTCTAGGTTGAAATCCTGTTAAAAGTTGTTAAGGATTGAAAAGAATTAGTTAGAGGTCACTTACCAATGATTTGGAGAAGTTTGGGTCTTTGGAAAAATCGCCTACGGAGGTTTAAGGTTTGAGAGAATTGAAAAAGGGGTGAAATTCCCGTCTGGAATCTATTTTAACAGACTGCGGTTATCACATTTGCGATCAGGGGTTCGCAATTTTGAACCCTTCGAATTTTAGCAGCCATCGTATTTGCGACAAAAAATGTCGCATTTGCGACATAAGGGGTCTTCGCAATTTCGGCCAGAATCTCGCATTTGCGAGATCTAAAGCTGGCCCGGGTCTTCTCATTTCCCATGTCTGTTCTGATTTCGCAATTGCAAGATCTTAGACCTGGTGACAGACACCAGATATCAGTTGTGCATTTTTCTAAGTCTAAACACTCCATAGCCTACCTGAAACTAACCCGGACCCTCGGGGATCCAAACCAAATATGCACGCAAGTCTAAAAATATCATACATACTTGCTCGTGCGATCAAATCATCAAAAGAACATCAAAAACTACGAATTTAACCTCAAATCTCATGATTTTTTCAAGAACACTCAAATTTCTAACTTTTCAACCGGACGTCCGAATCGCGTCAAATCAACTCCGATTCTCATCAAATTTCAGAGATAAGACTTAAAAATCATAACAAACTTGTTCTGTACTCCGTAACCAAAATATGGGCCTGATACCAATAATTTCAAACATTAATCTTTATTTCATGTAAAAACCCGCAAAACAATTATCTTTAAAAAAAAATTCTAAGGCTAGGGACCTCAAAATTCAATTCCGAGAATACGACCAAGTCCAATATTTTACTACGGACCTTCTGGGATCGTCGGAGCACAGATCCGTGTCCGTTTACTCAAAATGTTGACCAAAGTCAACTTAAATCAGATTTTTAACTCTAAAAATTATTACTTCCCATATTTTCTTATAAAAGCTTTCTGATTTTCACGCCCGGACTGCGCACGCAAATAGAGGTAATAAAAAGTAGTCTTTTAAAGGCTAATAAGCCTGGAATGGTGTCTTAATTCATAAAATGACCCTTTGGGTCATCACATCAGATGCCCCCATCAGTGGAAGAAACATTGAAGAAGCTCCTACAGTACCAGAACATCATCATGGCTGCATTGGTACAACATGAGTTAGTGATCGAAGAGCTGGAAAAAGAAGTAAAGAAGATGAGAAAGTCTCAGGCCTCCAAGAAGTCAGTGGACTAGCTTCCGGAGATAGGTTATCAAGCTTGCTGTAGCCGGAGATATCCCTTTTGACATGTTGATTGACCCACATCATCCAGGACCAGATCCTACAACACCAACAGCACCTGTGGCACCAACTGCCTAGTTTGAGGAGCCAGACTTTGTTGTCGATACTGCTGATGTTGTGCGTCAGACTTTCACCAACCTAGTCACTCCTAGAGTTGAGGATGATGAGATCCGGTTGGATGTGACTGAAGGCGGTGACGTTACTGTGGACACAAAGATGACCAAGGAGCCATAGAGAGATTTCTTCACTCTTTCCCCTGTTTTACTCTTATTTTGCTAAGCATTAGGGATAATGCTTAATTTTATTCAGGGGGTGGAGTTTATTTAATCTTATTTGATGATTCTTAGACATTTGCCCTGTAATAACTTGATATTCTTTTCTTTCTCTTTCTTATTCTGTATATATTTTCTCTTTTATCTCATTATGTGCATTCAGTAGTTTTGCTTATTAGCTTCTTTATTTTTGTTTTGTTATTAGTTCTTTGTTTGTTTTAGTAGCTTCTTTTTTATGTTTTATTAGATAATAAGTGATTGGTTTTCTTAATGTCACGGTTCTTTCCAAAGGTAGTTGTTGTGTGAACCGGGTGACTCTTCCCAATGATGGATGGCGTGACAACATTCTTAAGGGACTGAGTCCATTTTTTATGGTAACAATAGTGGTAGAAATGAATAAAAATGCCTAATTAAGTCATACTCGAAGAGTCAAACATGCTCTATTTGGTACCAACACACTTAACTACGTGATTATGGTTAGAAACAAGATTTTTGAAAGAAATAGCTCTAGTTAGTGACTTTATGACTCTTGTTTGACTTAGGCAACCATCGAGTGGTTTAATCAAACCATAGTGATTTTCAATCTTGAATGTGGTCGTTGTGGGCCCTAAACTCTATCCTCTTTAACAATCCAGCTGCGTGAGGGGTGAGATGCTTTGTTGCTAGTCCAAGTACCCGTGCGAAAGGTCTGGAACTTACCTCGAATGTGTTTCAAGGCGAAATCTTGAGTTTTGCTTGGCTTGAGAAGTGATTGTTGGCTTTCCTTGGACCGCTTGAATTTTCTATTGCCTACCAATGTTGTTATCCCTAGTCAACTCATTTGATCCTCGAACCTTTCTCATTTGATGACCATGTTACAAGCCTTCACCCGTTTTGTTGTGACTCTCTTTTGGCACCCGAGCTTTCCTTAACACTCTTGTGAAATAATTGGCTAAAAACGTAATTTTGGGGGAGAGACGAGGAACTTGAAAAAGGTATCAAGGCTTTCCTTGGCCCGCTTGAATTTTCTATTGCCTACCAATGTTGTTATCCCTAGTCAACCCATTTGATTCTCGAACCTTTCTCATTTGATAACCATGTTACAAGCCTTCCCCCGTTTTGTCGTGACTCTCTCTTGGCACCCGAGCTTTCCTTAACACTCTTGTGAAATAATTAGCTAAAAACATAATTTTGGGGGAGAGACGAGGAACTTGAAAAAGGTATCAAGGCACATAAAAAGAAAAGAAATTATGAGAAAGAAAGGCAAGAAAAGAAAAGAACAAAAGAGAAAAATGCAAGAAAGTGAATAAGTGGAAGAGTTGAAGGGATTCAAAGAGAGGTAACGATCCAAAACATGGAGAAATCAAAGAGGTAGAAAATGAATGTCATGATCAATAAAGAGTGATATTAAGTCTCTCATGTTCCCCAAGGAAAAGAAAGTGCCTCAAAGAATTGGCAAAGTGTGAGCCGAGAATAAAACAAATGGAGTACTTAAGGAGAGGTGAACCCACTCAACCATAATGTATCCAATCCTAATCCAAAATCCTTCATTACATCTCGAAAGAAGCCCTACTTGATTTCAAGCCGAGCGAGCTTACATTAATGGTGATTTACATGAGGGGAAAACCTATGGTACTTGAAGCCGTGCTTGCGACATTCTCTTGAGAGATATGAGTGAACCTTTCATAAATCATTGGATTGAGTGCTAAACTTCTTAAGTGAGATAGGAAAACGGAGAGTGAAGGAGGAAGAGTTTGGGATCCACAATGAAGTACATGAGAGAGAGAGCGTCCTTGATGAGTAAAATCAACTCTTGATGCTCAAGTGTCACATTAGAACTATATGAGCATGAATGTTTAACATGTTGCCTTGTGATAATACATAAGTAGTGTGGGTAATTGCTTGTCCCAAGTGATGTGTGAATGGTTCACCTTTGACTTCCTGAAATGACCCTTAACTTGTGGAGGTGGGAACTAACTGTTTGCTCGAGGACAAGCAAAGACTTAAGTTTGGAGGAGTTGATAAATGGGGGTCTTGACTACTTATTAGCGCTTTTTAGCTTTTGTTTTAGTCTAAAAGCATTGAATTGTGTTCCCAAAACTAATAAAATATGAAAAATTACAGGAATCCTGGAAGTTAGACTCCCGAGATGAAATCCGACTCAAAAAGGAGTAATCTAAACACAAGGCGATATAGGGCACATAAGCATGCAATGTGTGGTCCGCAGAATTCCATCTGCGGTCACAACCAAAGAAGGAAAAGTCAGCAGGTATTCGTGCAAATTGCGGACCGCACATGAATTGTGCGACCGCAAGAGATGGGCTTAAGATCAAGATAAGAGAGATGACAAAAAGACCAAGTCTAGAGCTTCATTGGATTGCGGACCGCACAAGATTTGTGCAGCCGCAGAAGATTGTCTTGCAACCACAGTCATACTATTGCGGACCATAGAAGAGTGCCTTGCGACCGCAGTTCTAAATCTGCGGAACGCAAAGATGTTGCCTCGCAGCTGCAGTTCATAATTGTGCTTCCACAGAATCCCAGCTCCTGCCAGATGAAGAAGTCCGCGGACCGCACATGTAATTGTGTGGACGCCTCCCGAGGGGTAAGTTTTCCGAAATTTTCAGCCTTGTATAAATAGACGAGTTTAACAAAATTAGGCCAGGTTTTGACATCAGCAACTATTGTAGCCGCTTTCTTTGCCCTTTTTGAAGATCAGTTTATTTTGGTGCATTTTACAATAGATTTTATCATTTTAAGCTTACATTATGAGTTTAATTAGTCTTTCTTCTTCATTTTCTTCAAACCCAAGATGAGTAGCTATATTTTTACTAGGGTTGTGACTCGGACCTAGTGCGTAAACTTTATGAGTTACTAATTTAGTGCTTGTTTATGATTTGGTATTTATTATTTAGCCTAGTTCATGTTTTAATTTGTGGGATTAATGGTTGTAAGCAGTTCATGCCTATTTGACTTATCTGTACTTGAGAAAGAAAGATTTAGTCTAGGAAATTCTAAACAAGGAATTGGGTCAATAAAGAGATTGATTAACCCAATTAAAGGGTTCAACCTAGAGATTGTAATAACTCGACTTGAGCTTTTATCAACTATTTTGTGTGATACCCATTTGTACTTGAGGAATCCAAATTGGACAAAACCATTCTTTGATTGAGAGGTATTGAGTGGGTAACCGAGAGTTGATAGCTATAATACACTCCGATCAACTAAACAACCATTAAGGTCTTTATCCCATTAGGCAAACACATAGGTAATGGTCACAACCCTAGGAGTTTTATCAATTTGAAAAACATCTAAAACAACTATTCCTAGTCTTTTTTCTTTATTCTACGATCTTTAGTGTAAAATTAGAAATAGAAACAAAACCTTTTTGTGGAAGTGCAAATAAAGATAATTCAATCACGCGCATTAAAATATATACCCCTAACTCCCATCTTATCTCCCTGTGGATTCGACCCCAACTCTTAGTTGGGTTACTATAATTGCAAACGACTATTTCATACCTTTCTAAAAGGTGTGCATTTGGACACGATCAATCCTCATGTCGCTCACCGCCAAAGGCAGGAGGATACAATCTGGTCCATCTGTCTAACAACTTATGCGGCTCCACGGTCGCATCTGGTCTGGGCTTAGGCACAACCCTTGCAATTGGTTGTGCTACGCCCACATGTAATGCACTTGGGGTCTAACATACGACAACAATGTGCCATGGAGCCGGAGTGATAGGGGTATATGCACAACCCTTTTGCGCACGTTCGCTGGAAATAAACCAGCATGCGTCATAGAATCCATGAACTGCAGAAGGAGTTGGAGCTCTTCCCCGCCCTCTACCTCAACCTCTAGCAATAGGGGGAGCAGCTCCTCCACCACCAGGTACATCTTTTGCGCACGTTCTCACCTAGCACAACATCAAATGCATAATATGAGATGAAGAAAGAGAAATTTCCTAATAACCTATAGCCTCTTGAAGATAAGCACAGACGTCTCTGAACCGAACCGCAAGACTCTATTAGGGCCACTCATGACTTGTGAAACCTATGTGAACCTAGAGCTCTGACACCAAGTTTGCACGACTCAATTTCTATTATAGGTCGTGATGGCGCCCAACGTTGCCACTAGGCAATCCAACGATGGACTACCCACTTATTTGCTCATTTTATATATTTTAAAGTCTTTGATTTTTATTTTTAAGGAAAGAAATAGTAAGTGAGCGTAGAAATGTAAAGCATAAACTAAACGGGAATGTAAAATAGTGAATTAAATAACTAAAACCCATGAGTGTCTAATAGAATTACGAAAACCCGATGTCAGAAATGTACGAGCACTAGTAGAATATATAAAACTCTCTAAGAACTACTGTTTGAAACAGAATAGACAGAAATGATAAAATGGAACAAGAGAAGGCTTTGGGTGCTGCAGAATGGAGCAGGAGAAGCAGCTCACCACTAAGTCTCCAGGTAATGCGGATGCGCGCCTGGGCGAACTCCACATGCTCTTGCCTCAGAACCTGCACAATATGTGTAGAAGTGTAGCATGAGTACATAAACAAAGTGTACCCACTAAGTGTCTAGTCTAACCTCGGAGAAGTAGTGACGAGGAGTCGACATCGACACTTATTAGTGGGCAATATTCATAATGTATAAGAATATTTAATAGGCATGAAATACAACACCAATAATGGAATAAGAGGCAATATCTAAATGATCATTTAATAAATAAAAATTTAAAGCCCCAAATATCACATGCTAATCTCAGCAAGTAAGGTCCCAACTTGTATTTATAAATCCTCAAGTCATGAAGGACATACCAAGTATAATCGGACTCCGAGTGACAAAATGCACGAGTTATGTCAAGGTTGTACGGACCAATCCATAATAATCGTGTACATACACTAGCGAGGTCGTACGGCCTGATCCATGGATGCATCCTATAATATATATAAATATGTCGAGACGTTCATACAGATCCACATGAATAGGGAAACTCTTCGAATTACAAATTTTGTATTTACAACTCCAAGGTAAGCCCATAAAAGAATATAGATTTTCATCAATAATTAAACATTCCGCCAAATCTCTAAGTAATGAAGCTTGATTTAACATAGTCTTTAACCAAATTTTACTTACTAATTCAAGCAATTAAACTAGTAAGTTGAGTTCAAATAGTGCAAGTATTAGCATAATAAAGGCCTATGTCTACCCGGACATAACATGAATTTTAACTATGCACAAACGCTCGTCACTCCGTACGTACGTAGCACCCATAATAGTAGAAAATAAAGATTTAAACACGTATGTGGTTAATTCCCTCTTACAAGGTTAGGAAAGAGACTTACCTCGTTCCCAAGTCCACTTTCCGATCAACAAATCACTCTAAAAGCCTCAAATTGGTGATGAACAATCTGAAACTAGCCAAAGTTTGTACAAACAAATCAATAATTTCTCAAAAGTTCATAATTTAGTTGTTCGAGTAATTACCCAACCCAATTCGAAAGATTCCTAAAATTCACCCCCAAGTCCACATGCCCGTATTCCGAAAATTTTTGTAAATAATTATTACTCATAGCCTCACGAACACAAATATATAATTTCTACTCAATTCCATAACTATTTTCGTGGTTTAATCCCATTTTTATCAGAACCTAAGTCTTTCTACAAAATACTAAAATGTCTAAAATTTCCATGTTACGATCTACCCATAATCTATGTATCAAACTCACGTTTTGTAGAATACACGTACCTCAAGATGCTAGGTGAAAATCCCTCTCTAAAATGTCCAAAATCGGCCACAAGATAAGATAAATGAACAAAAAAGGCCAAAGTCCCATTTTTATTAAAGTCATTGCCAAGGTCTGCCTTCTTCGCGATGGCGAACAAGCCCTCGCGATTGCGATGGCAAAACTCACAAACCTAGGAAAAGTATTCTTCGCAATCGCCAGAAGACACTCGCGAACGCGATGTACTGAGTCGCCCTCTCATCGTGAACGCGTGCCTCCACTTATGAACGCAAAAGGTAACTGAGTTGCCCAGGTCTTCTATGCGAACACGACACGACAATAAAAACTAAGAGAAAAAGTGTCCAGTCCCCAAATCCTTCTTCGCGAACGTGAGGGTCCTTCCGCGTTCTCGAAGAAGGAAACTAGAACAACATTTTCTAAAAATTTTGACTTAGCTCCGAGTTTTCTGAAACACAGTCGAGCCACCCGGGACCCCGTCCAAGTGCACCAACAAGTCCATTAACATAATACGGACCTGCTCGAACTCTCAGAACACGTAAAACAACAATGAAACTAAGAATCGCACCCCAAAAAATATTGAATCAACTTATGAACTTCAAACTTCTCAATTAGCTTCGAACGTGCCGAATCATACTTTGACTACTTGAGATGACACCAAATTTTGCGTACGAGTCATAATCACCATACGGATCTATTTTAAGGCTAGGAATCCCAAACAAACATCGATAACATCAAGTCTAATCCAAATCAAATTTAAAGAACTAGAAAACCTTCAATGAACTAACTTTCAACATTAAGAACCAAAACGCCCCCGGATCACCCGATCCGAATAGACGCCCAAGTCCAAAGTTATCATACAAACCTATTAAAACCATCAAATCCCAGTTCAAAGGTCGTTTACTCAAAATATTGACTCAAGTCAAACTTGGCCATCATAGGCCACTATTAAGGAACTAAGTGTTTCGATTTCAACCCGAACCCTTCCAAACATAAATCAACCATCCCCACAAATCATAAAACACTAAAAGCATATACGGGGAGTTTTAATTAGAGGAACGGGGATCTTGAAAGTAAAATGACCGGTCGCGTCGTTATAGGGAGAAAGGGAGAAATAGAAAGACAAAAAATTACATTCACATAAGATTTCATGTTGCAAAAGTTATATAAAATTGGTTGTAGCTTCTTATCAAAATTTTACATAAGTTTATTCGAAAAAACATGTAACGACCCGACTGACCGTTTTGCTTTTTAGAACATCGTTCCCTTAAATAAGACTCCCCGTATGTGATTTTACTATTTTATAAATTTCGGGGATGGTTAGTTCGGGCTTGGAAGGGTTCTGGTTAAAATCAGAATATTTAGTTCCTTAAAATTGGCTTAAAAGGGGTAAATTTGACTTTGGTCAATATTTATTTTAAATGATCTCGGAACCGATATTTGACGGTCTCAGTATGTTTATATGATGATTTTGGATGTGGGAGTATGTTCTGATCGGGTTTTGAATGACCTGGAAGCGTTTCAGCGCTTAATATTGAAGGTTTTTCAAGTTCTTTAAATTTAATTTGGAGTAGGTTTTGGTGTTATCGAGATCCTTTGGGAACGAGCCCAAGAATAATTTTGTATGGTGATTTAAGACTTGCACGTAAAATTTGGCGTCACTTTGAGTTGATTTGATTGGAATCGGACGCGCGAAAGTGTTTCTAGAAGTTTTTGGAGTTTAATAATATGATTCATGAATTTTGGCATACGACTCGGACTTCTAGATGTTATTTTGGTGTTTCGAGCGTGCGAACGGGTCCATATTATGTTGTTGGGCTCGGGCGTATGCCCAGATTGGCATTTGGATGTTTCTAGAAGGTTTCAGCACTAATTGGCGAAAATTGGATATTTGAAGGCTTGGGAAGTTCATAAGGTTGACCGGAAGTTGACTTTGAAGATATCGGATTCAGATTTGTGGTTCCGGGAGTTGGAATAGCTTCGTCATGTCATTTGAGACATGTGCACGAATTTTGAGTTCTTTCGGGGATGATTTGATTGGTTTCTACGTCGTTTGCGAAATTTGGAAGTTTAGTTCTTAGCTTGAAATCGAGGTAATTTGGTATTTTGGTGTTGTTGTGAGTGATTGGTAGGTTCGACTAAGTTTTAATGATGTTATGGGATATGTTGGTACGCTTGGTTGAGGTCCTGGGGGCCTCGGTGAGTTTCGGGTGGTTAACGGATCAAATCTTAGCGTTAAAAGTTGGGAGATTTCTGGTGTCAGATGTATCTGGTCTTGGAAGTGCAGACCGCACAAAATTGGTGCGGACCGCGGAAGTATTATGCGGCCACGACAAAATGTCGCGGAAAACGGTGAGGAGTGTGGCCACAGTGAGTTTTATGCGGACGGCGGAAGGAATTGGCTCAGGAGCCGCGACTGCGGCAGAATTTTGTGGACCGCACAGTGGAGGTTCAGAGGGCACTATATAAGCGAGGTTTAGGGTTTTATTTCACATCTTGGACTTTGGGAGCTTGGTTTGAGGCGACTTTTTGGGAGTTTTTCAAGGAAATCATCTGGGTAATAAATTCTAACTCGGGTTTGGCTAATAATCATGAATATATCATTGAATTCATCATTCGATTGTGATTTGGGAATGAAATTTGGGGGAAATTAGTGGAGTTTCATAAAATGAACTTTTGGGATTTGGAAGCCGATTCGAGGTCGAATTTGAGTGAAACTAGTATGGTTGGACTCGTAATTGAATGGGTTATTGGATTTTGTGGGTTTTGTTGGTTTTCGAGGTGCGGTCCTGGGTTGGGATTTTGGGCCGGTTTCAGGCTTCGATTCAAGATTTGATCTTTTATGATTGGGATTGGTTCCTTTGGAATTATTTAATGTATTTGAATTGTTGTTGGTCAATTTCAAGCCATTCGGAGGTCGGAACGCGCGGGATGGCATCTTTGGAGCATCGATTGGCTTGCTCGCTATGGGTATTGGCTCGTTCGAGGTAAGTAACTCTTCTAAACTTAGTGCTGAGGGTATGAAATCCCGCAATACGTGTTATATGATTGGTATTGAGGTGACACACATGCTAGGTGACGGGCATGTGGGCATGCACCCTGTGAATTGTGACTCTGTTGTTTCCAGGGTGTTGAATAATGGCCCTATTTCGTTGATATCTGTGTTTCACCATGTAATAAAGTAAATGAGTTGTACATCATGCTAGATATCATGTTTAGGCCTCATTCCGATATTGTTGGGACCCATCGTGGTCGTTTCTTGCTATCATCTCATTGATTTCATTGATATATCGTACTTAGTCACATTCATGCATTCATATCATATCTCAGTCTTAGTTGTTACTTATTGATACATCATATCATTGTTCCGAGTCAGTTTTCATGACATTGTGAGCCCGTGGGTGAGACTAGAGATATTGATTACTTAGTGAGGCCGAGAGCCTGATTATGAGTGACAGTTATGGGATCGAGTTGCACGCCGCAGTGGTTATATTGATGATTTTGATAGCGCTTGGGCTGTAGGAGCCCCTTCGAAGTCTGTAACACACCCCCAGTGAGCGCGGATGATACTATTGAGGGATGGATTTCCCTGGACATGGATTTTTCCGAAGTATTGATATATGGAGATGGATTTCTCCACATGGATGTATTTCCCTTCTTCCTCGGTACATGTGACGTATAGTCACTATTGAGTATGTTCCGGGATGAATTTTCATGGGCCACATGTGCCATATGTGGTACGGAGTGGTTGAGAATTTATATATTATTGAGGGATGGATTTGTCCGAAGTACTTGATACCTGGAGATGGATTTCTCCTCAGGAATGGATTTCTCCTCAGGAATGGATTTTCCCTTTCTCCTCGGTACTGGGTGACTTCTAGTCAGTGTCGTATATGTTACGGGATGGATCCAGATAATTTATTTTGATTAATTGACTTATTAATGTTATTGGAATTGGATAGTTATTAGTTGGCTTACCTAACGGGTTGGGCTAGGTGCCATCACGACTACTGAATTTTGGGTCGTGACAACCAGCTACGCGGGAAGAAATCCTAATGTAAAGTTGCAATAGCGTTGGCAGATTTAATTCACACAATTATATCTTATGCCATTAAATAATCTCATTTTCCATTTTGTTGGATTGCAATTGTTATCTCATTTTCTGTTTTGCTGTCAAAGATTGGACAATATCGATTTTCTTTTCTTGTAATTTTTCTTTTTCTTTTTCCGTTTTATTTGTTTCATTTTCTTTTTCCTCCCGTTACCGCAATATTGGTAACCTTTTTTCCTATATTTTTCCTTTAATATCTCCTCCTAACTTTATGCAAAATCCCCAAAATCAGTTTTTTCTTAAAGTACTCTTATCATAATCTCTTATAAATCCAAAGGGCTTCAACGGAGGAAAGGGAGAAATAGCAAGAAAAAAAATTACATTCATATAAGATTTCATGTAGCAAAAGTTATTTCAAATTGTTCGTAGCTTCTTATCAAAATTTTACACAAGTTTAATGGAAAAAACTGTACATTAGTAAAAAAATTGATAATAATCACAATAATAATAGTATACTCCACAATAAAGGCTTATAAAAATAAAGTAATAATATTGCTTGTTCTACTCTACATCAGTTGCAACTTATAATCTATAATCATTATAACTGTTATATGCCTATAAATCATCATGTCAGACCTTATTTTTCTTCACCATTGTCTATTCTCCATGTCCACATACACAAGTAAAACATTGAAAGGCTGTTCGTGGTAGATTTAGTGTTGGACTATTTTGAGTCCATCCCCGTCATCACCAATGATGTAGTATATTGAAATCTGTTGATAGGGTAAAAGGCAATTTGTGATAAGGATTTGGTGATTTTCTGTTGAATTTTCACCAAGTTTTACTCTTTGCAACTAATCTATTCCTTTTATTTCTTTTTTCTTGTGTAGTCTCTCCCCTAAATTTTTAGAAGGTTTGATAGTGTTTTTAGATGGTAAAAGTAGTTATTTGGAGAAAGAAGCAAATTCTTTGAAACTTTTGTAGTAAACATTTGAATGAGAAAATCGGGCGTTATTAAAAGAAAAAATCAAAAGGAATAACATATATTAAGATTATAAGTCGTTATGGAAAGAGGCATAGGGAAGATGTTAAGATTTCTATGTATTTTACGGACTAATTATTTAAAACTGGTCATTGTTAAGGTGATGTGGAACATCTGCATGATCAATGATTGTATATTTTTTGAAAAAACTAATGAGTGCATGATCATGAAAAGATATTGAAAAGGTGTTTTATTTAATAAAAGTCAACAATCATCTTGTAACGATCCGTCCGGTTGTTTTGAGTATGTTAGTCCTGATCCTCTATTTATTGCCTCTTCTATGTTGTATTGTGGTTCTGTAACTTGCCGGGGTGTTTGGTTTTGGTTCGGGTGAGTTTCGGAGTGAAATGGGACACACAGTCCCTAAGTTGGAGGCTTAAGTTTAAGGGGTTAATCATAGTTTGACTTTTGTACAGACGACTCGTAAATAGAGTTTTGATGGTTCCAATAGCTCCGTATGGCGATTTTGGCCTTAGGGAGTGTTTGGATGTTGATTTGGAGGCTCATAGGTCATTTCAGCTTAAATTGGCAAAAGTTAGAAAGTTGAAGGTTTGGAAGGTCGAGAAGTTTAACCCAGAGTTGACTTTATTGATATTGGGCTCAGATTATGATATCGGAAGTTGGAGTAGGTGTGTCATGTCATTTCAGACTTGCGTGCAAACTTTGAGGTCTATCGAAGTTGTTTTGGCATGACTCGGCGTTAGTTTTAGAAGTCGGATGTTAATAGTTTCAATAGGCTTGAATTGGGTTGTGATTCGTTGAATCGATGTTGCTGATTTGATTTTTGGCCACGAGTAGGTCCATTATGTGTTTTGAAACTTGTTGGTTTATTCAGACGGTGTCACGGGGGGGAGGGGGGTTGTGATTCGGATTGAATCCGGAACAATATTGGACTTGTGTGATTGCTGAAGCATTTCTGTGTCTGGTGCAATCGCACCTGCGCACCTTAGGCCGCAGGTGCGACACTGTAGAAGCGACCCTCGAGCCGCAAAAGCGAAATTGGTCTTTCCCAGCTGGGACCGCAGGTGCGATCAGTGTTCCGCAGAGGCGGAGTCGCTGGCTGCGAGTGAGGAAACGGAGAAGCAGAAAAGGCTAGCCAGGCCTAGGGTCACAAATGCGGAAGCCCTTCCGCAGGAGCGAACGCACAGGTGCGCGATTTGGTCCGCATAAGCGGAATTATCTGACCATAGTGGGAACCTCACCTGCGATGGATTTTCCATAGGTGCGGCGTGTCAAGTGTGACTGAGAGCCTGCGGATGAGAAATCGCTAGGCTGAAAAAGAGGTCTTCGAGGTTTTATTTTCATGTTCATCTTTTGGATCTAGAGAGCTCGGTTGGTGACGAAGTTTTCAAGGGTTTTTCAAGAAAATCATCAGGGTAAGTGATTCTAACCTGGATTTGACTATATTACTGGAATCCATTGTTATTTGCATCATTTAGTGATTTGAGTTGGAAATTTGAGGAAAACTTATGAAAACTTCTTAGACTAAATTTTGGGGATTCGAAAGACGATTTGAAGTCGGATTTGAGAAATTATTGTATGGTTGGACTCGTTATCGAAGGGGTGTTCAAATTTTGTAATTTTAGTCGGGTTCCGAGATGCGAGCCTGGGGTTGACTTTTTGAGTTGACTTTTTATTTCTCTTTAAAGATTGACACTTTATTGTTCGGAATAGCTTCCTATAGTTTATGTTTATGGTATGAAGTTGTTTAGGCTAGATTCGAGCCGTCCGAAGTTGGATAATCGAGAAAAAGGCTTATTAGTGAATTGAGTTAGCGTGTTTTGAGGTAAGTGTCTTGCCTAACTTTTGCGGAATTACCCCTTAGGAATGGTGTTGTTTTGTGTTAATTGTGATATGTGAAAATCGTGTACACAAGATGACGAGTATGTACACGAGCTAAATGTGGTGATTGATATGTTCTAGCTATGTAGATTCCTTTCATGCCTTTAACTGAGTTACCATAATATGTTATATTCATCATCATTAGTCTATCTTCACATGCTTTACTTGTCTTACCTCTTACTTTTTGACTGCCTTTAAATGCCTAGTTGAAATTATTGTTTTCTCTATTCCTTATTCATCTTTTAACCGTTGAGTTCCTCACTTGAAATTGCTATTTCTTGAAATATCTTATTGTTGAAATTGGTATTGAGTTACAAAGGCCGTGATTCACATCGAGGCAAAGTTGTATAGTTGTGAAATACTATTCTCGTCCAGTTATTCACTTTCGGTTGTTATTGTTGAGATTCTTATGCATATTGTGGTTGAGCCATGGGCTATTTATTGTGGAAACCATTATTATTGACTTCTTTGGCAAGTTGTGATATTAGGCACTTGAGGTGTGATTAGTGATACGTTGTATTGATACGCATGCGGTAGTATAAGGATTGGGGTTGAAATACATGTGGTGAGATAAGGTGGGCTTGATACGCGTGTGGCTAGTAGGGGAACTACTTGAAGCCACGCGGTGTGATAAAGTGCGCTAAAATGCAGGAAGAATTCGGGAAAATAATTTTCAAAACTAAATGCAAGGCTCCCGCGGTGATATAAGGAAAGATTTGGAATTGTTTTGTGACATGAGACTACGAGGCAATACCTCGGTAGTGATTCTTGTTGATACTTTTCTATTACATCACTTGTGTTTTGGTTTATTTGTTTCCTTGGCATATCATTCTTTGTTTTCTTCTGTGATGCATTATTTGCCCTAGTTCAGTGTAGTTATTCTCGGTATATTTCTCCGTTGTTTCATTTCCATTATTTATCATTATTACATTGTTATATACATGTTTAGTTTCTTATTTATTCCAGTAGGGCCTTGACTAGAACTCGTCACTACTCTACCGAGGTTAGACTTGCCATTTACTAAGCACCATTGTGGTGTACTCATGCTACGCTTCTACACATCTTTTTGTGCAGATCCAGGTACCTCTTACTAGCCCAGGCATCAATGATTTGAGTTCATATTTGGATACTTCAGGGTATACCTGCCGGCATTCGCATGCCTCGAAGTCACCCTCTATCTAGTTCTATATCATTTTCTTTACCTTTATTAGATACTGATGTATAGGGGTGTTCAATACTTTCTTCTAGAGCTTGTGACTTGATATCACCGGATTTTGGTGAGTTTTGTTTTATGTTGAGTTGCGGAGTTTCTTTTATGATAGTTGTTGAGTTATTCAATAGTTTTATCATTATCTCATTTATATTCTACATGTATGTTAGGCTTACCTAGTCTTAGAGACTCGGTGCCATCACGACATCCTACGGAGGGAAATTGAAGAGTCGCCACCTAACGGATTTAAGGTGCGTTAGGGCACCTAATGCAAGTAACTCAGATAAACCGATTTGTGTTACCAGAGAATGGGTAAAGTCTTGAAATTACCTTGAGGGGAAGGTGTTAGGCACCCCTCGAGGTCCACAACGGTGGGTCCCAGCCAAACTCATTTTGTGAATTAGTCATTAAGCAAATAAAGCAGTTTAAGCACACATATGGATTATACAAGAATAAGGAAGGTCCTAGGTTTATTAGCATATATGACCACATCTATGCAATACCCAGTAAACCTTCCTCAATTAGAGGGGTTACATGTGGTATTAGCACACAGGTCATCATATCCTTTTACTACCTAATTACCCTTCCCTTAATGGTTATATAAGCGATTTTAATTAAGTGTATTCTATGCGTGCATTATCCGTCCCTTACTTATGGCCCTGGAGGTGTTTAGGACCTCTAATTAAGGCAGTTCTAGACTCTCCTAAGGTGTTTAAAATGAGAAAATCTAAGCGACAATTAAACCAAGTAGGACATTCACATAAAAGAACAATTAAGGGGGCTCATATTTACCTCCTCAAATAAGCAAGTAACGTGCACGTCCCAAACAACATGATTTCAGACATTTCATAGTCCTAAAGAAGGATATCTAAATGAACGTGCAAATAGATCATATGCAATATTTTATTAAAAGCGAGGCGGTGAAGACCTAATCAGTTTGCCTACTGATTTTATGGCTTGCTGAATCTGGGCAGTTCACAAGTAATTAAGCAAAGCACAGTTTCACCAATTTTTTGCAAGAATGTAATTACCTACAGGCTTGCCTAGGTGTGGACATGAGATTCCCTATAAGCATGATATCTGATTGTAATCAGAGTTATAATAATCGATTTAAAACAAGCAGTTTGAGTTCATTATGTCCTATGAGCATGTTGTCTCGGTGTTGAACATTACAAAACTGATTTTTATACACTCTTATCTCTATAACATGATATCTAGGTGTTCGGATTGCTTTTAGACTTATTTTCATAGACACAGAAGTTGCTGATTTTATACGATATAGGCGTGATATTAAAGAGAATGCAATAGAAGTCCTAAAGCATGGTTTCTAATGCACATAAAAAATGATCATGATTATTAGGCAGGATTAGTAGCAGCTTAGTGACAGAATTTCTAAGCGAACATGATTATGCAGAAGTTTGGAAAGCATAATTTTAGAACAAATGACATAATGTACCCATAAACATTTTTTCTAGTATGCCAAACAACCCTAAGTGCATGATTTCTAATGCAAGCAAATAGTCATGATAATCCTAAGAACATGATTTCTAATGCAAACAAATAGTGCTAATAATCCTAAGAGCATGATTTCTAATGTAAGCAAATCGTCATAATAATCCTAAGGGCATGATTTCTACCCGATTTCCCCACAAAATATATAGAAAATCCCTCCCTTTTTACTAGTATCCCAAATATCTGTTTACAAGCATTATTATTACAGACCATAAACGAATTACAGAAATAAGTAAAGCTATACTATAGGGAGCCTGGATAGGCCCAAAGTGAACCTGGCAAAACAGGCCTTCAAACACTTCAAAGTGTCATAGTCTCATAGTGTCCAAGAGGAGGTATCCTGGCGTGTCAAAGTTCCCAAGGGCCTCAAGGACTCCGAGTAATGCTCATACCAAAATAGGAGTCTGAAATACAAAGTAAGCATGCTGGCCTAAGGCAATAAACAGGGAAGATTGCATTTTAAACACAGAAATAAACATGTAGCAATAAGCAGGATATATTGGAATTTGAACACTTAAGTAAACATGTTGATTAAAGTGGTCAACAGGGAAGGACACAGAGTTAAACATGTAGTAATTAATCTAATACATAAGAGACATGGGCTTAACAGAAATGAAGCAACAAAGAACACACAGGTTTGAACTTCATAGTAGAATGAACGGCATTAGGAGCAGAAATATACCAGTTAAGGAAGCAAAAACAGAAGGTAAAATAGGCAGGATTCAACAGTCTAGTGTTGGCTTTCAGCCGGCTAGACAAGCAATGAACACAAGTAGCAGAGAGAGAGATGAGAGTAAAGTCTTGTGTGTGTGTGTGTGTGTGTTTGAACTATTGTTCGTGTCCTTGAGAGGCAGAGATAGAGTGTATATATAGCAATTAGGGAGTAAAACTAATAAGGTAAAGGAAATCAGAGTTCAATCAAGTAGAATCAATCAACCAATTATGTAATCAATTCCAATAGAGAAATCTGGGAGAGACCCCTTTAATTGGGGATAAGTCAATTAACGGTCATAACTGGGGTTCAATTAAGGCAGTAAATCAGAATCATACCATATAGGGAGTCAGTAAAATTCCAAACCATACTGATAATTAATTAAGTCAGGTATAATCAATTAAGGTCACAAATAAGGAAACAAGTAAAATCTCAGCCAATACTAATCTTAACGGGACAGTCATTCAAATCAATAAAAATCTCAATGAATACTGATTTTATAGGAAAGAATTATTCAAATCCCTAAATAGAAATCAACCAAGTAAAAATCCAAAGACTATTGATTTTAACAGGGAAAAAATTGTTCAAATCCCTAAATAGAAACCAGTTAATAAGATTGGTTCACATAAATAAACATAATAGTGGAAAAATTGGAGAAATCAGTGTTATCATCTGAAACATATAGGGTTCGAGCATACATACGAGAATTAATCAAACATGTAAAGAGATGACTAGGTTAAACATTTGAAAGTAGAATACCTTTTGAAGAAAATCTGGGAAGAACCCTAATTTCAGAAAGAGTGAATAAAATCGAAGCAATTAACTAGAACAAAAGATTTTCAAAGGAAAACACCCAATAATACTCGAATCATTTCAGATCTACAAAGATCTTAACATATTCGAAGACTAGTGAAACTAGGGTTTTCAGAAAACAATAGAGATAAAGAAACTCGGTCAAAAACCCATAGATTCAAACTAAAATAAGAGGAGATTTGTACTTACAAACGAGAATGGCCTTAGACAGGTCAGTAAACAAGTCTCGGGAGAGAATAGGTTGAATCTCCATAAGATTCTCTTAAGGATCTATGTAATCAAATAACCAGGGGGTATAGGAGGCTAGTAGTAGTCGGAGAATGCACGGAGACTCCATAGATGGGAGCTTCTCGCCGGTGACGGCGATTAGGGTTAGGGGTGAGTTGGGAGAGAACTGGAGAGGTTAGGGAGATTATGACGGCGGTCGAAGAGGAATGAAGGGGGTTAGGGTTGGGTTAGGAGTTAAAATGGTAAGTTTTATCGTAGATCGTTGATCTAAAAGATCAACGGCCACGGTTAAACGGGGTTACTAGGTCGTGAAGGTATAGATTGGGCCGGGGGTGAATTGGGCTGGTACTAAAAGGGTTAGGTCCGAAAAAATTAGAGAAATTAAAAGGGCTATTTGTTAAATACCCAAATAATTGAAAAAAATAATCTATAAAATAACTAACAGATTATAAAAAATGACTTTCATGCATAGAAATGTTTTAAAACAATTACTCAATATTTTAAAAATACAACAAGCTATTTTCTGGTAAAATAATGTAATAATGCATGCATGGGCTATAATTGCAAAGTTATTGCGATTGTAACCCAAAAAATATAAATGTGGCTATTTGTAAAATAATTAGGCTTAGTATGAATATAAATAGCAAAAGTAAATCATAAAATTGTTATAAAATTATTTGTAGCGCAGTCAATGATTATTTATATAATAAAATACTGGGATAAATTAATTAAAATCCTTAAAAAATGCAGAAATTATAGAAAAATATTAGTTGATGCTAATGCATAGTGTTGAAAGTATGTATGCATTTTGAAAAATATTATAAGGAAAAATTGGGTATCAACAGCTGCCCCTCTTTACCCGGGAAGAATGAAAGAGTTGTCGGGTAAAGATATGATGGCCAATTTTGACCGAGCGGGATGGTTTGGAGAGATTTAGGCCACACTTTGGTTTCTGAGCTGCCTACATATCCCTGGTTTTACAGTAATCAGGTTGTGTGTAGTTCTGGATTCATCGGTGGAGTATACCGATGAAGCTACCACAAGGACGGACTCAAGATTTCTGGATGGGTGAAATGGTTGCGGTCAAGTTTGAGATAGTATGAAGGAATCGGAGCAGGATTGCTCCTATTGGGGTAGCAGTTTGTTCATCGGATCACTTGCAAGTAAAGAGATGTGCCACAAGCATATTTCGGTGCATAAATTTAAACACGATGCAAATTCCCTTTAGACCATGAAAATTTTCTTAGGACGGTTGAGGATGACGTCCTTAGACCATGATGTCCCGGGCCATGCATTGTTCGGTGAGGGATTCGCAGGCCATGAGATGATGTTCTCGGGCCATGAAAATGGTGCCTCTGAACCATAACGCCTTTGAATAATGAGATGCAAGTTTGAGAGATCCTCAGGCCATGACATGGTGTCTTCCGGCTATGAGGATGATGCCTTTAGACTATGATGCCTTCGGACAAGTTGGCGATATTTCAGCCCATGAAATGCAACAATATGATGTCAGGAGAAACAAGACAGGGCTTAGTCTTGTATGAAGTTGAGGGCAGAGCTTAGCCCGAAAGAAGAGAAAATAGATAATGCAGGGGAGATAATTCTTAGTCTCGTGCAAGGTTCGGGAAAGGGCTTAGTCCCATGCAAAGATTGAGAAAGGGCTTAGCCTCGTGCAAATAAAAGGCAATGCTTAGCCTTGTGCAGATACGGAGGCAGGGCTTAGCCTCATGCAAGATCGAGACAGAACTTAGTCTCATGCAAAAATTCGGGACATGGCTTAGTCCCATGCGAATATAAGGCAATGCTTAGCCTTATGTAGAAAGGAGGTAGGGCTTAGCCTCATGCAAATAGAAGGCAGTGCTTAGCCTTATGCAAATATTGGAGGCAGGGCTTAGCCTCATGCAAGGTGGAGACAAAGCTTAGTCTCATGAAAAAAATGGGAGGCAGGGCTTAGCCTCATGCAAGGTGGTGACAAAGCTTAGTCTCATGCAAAATTCGGGACAGGGCTTAGTCCCATAAGAATAGAAGGCAATGCTTAGCCTTATGCATATGGGAGGCAGGGCTAAGCCTCATGCAAATAGAAGGCAGAGCTTAGCCTTATGAAAATGGGAGTCAAGGCTTAGCCTCATGCAAGGTGGGGACAAATCTTAGTCTCATGCAAAAAATAGGAGGCAGGGCTTAGCCTCATGCAAGGTGGAGACAGAGCTTAGTCTCATGCAAAATTCGGGATAGGGCTTAGTCCCATGCGAATAGAAAGCAATTCTTAGCCTTATGCAGATATAGAGGCAAGGCTTAGCCTCATGCAGGATTTGGGACAGGGCTTAGTCCCATGCAAATAGAGCAAATAGAAGATGATAGCATAGTATTTCTTAGTGGTAGTAGATTCAGTATTATAGTTGTCATAAAGGTTGTGATTCCTAGGTGTGCATATTCATTGTCCCTACATTCAAAGAAAAATCGTGAGTTTTGTAGGGGGGAGGTCGGTTCGTGCCTCCGTTTGCTTGACTTGATTTGCTCGGTCTGGATATCCTGTTCAAATCATTGGGGGGGGGGGGGGGGGGGGGGT